>CM075308.1:4680144-4704648 GCA_037672795.1 Lagerstroemia speciosa
GTATTGGACAAGTACGAACGACCTTACTGTTCAGGCAAATAATTTCATTGTTCAAAGAACTATACGAGCGTTTGTTATCATTGGCTGGTTTATTTGAAAATGGTGCTGAATCATGTTAAGGACGATTATCTTCTTTTCTGCTATGAGAGGAAGTAAGCCCTCGAGAATTGAGATTTCTGAATCCCTGTGACAGTTAATGTCTTTCGCTGTGTGTCAGTGTGTTCAGGGAAGATATATTCTCAATTTCCTTCTCATGCATCCAAATGACAACTTAAGTGGGCATAGAGCGTCCTGCTCTAGCCCCATTTATTCATGAAGTTAATACAATTCTAGGGCATCCTTTGCTACCACTGACTGCCTGATTATCCAGACTTGAATTTGTTCTGGTTTTGTTTTTCCCTGAGAGCAGAAGAAGAAAAGCAATAATTTGGTAAATTGATTCTGTAACATTTGAGGCTGACATCAGATTTTCAGGGGAGTATCAAATTGGATCAATGTTACACCATTGAATCCTAAAAGTGTTGCAAGTGTTGTTCGTTATGGACTCCTGAGATATCCCCTGGCCCATGAAGCAAGGGGAACATCTCTTATTTATAATCAGCTTTATCCTTTTGAAGGCCTCCAGAACTATACTTCAGGAATCATTCATCATGTTCGTATTGAAGGTTTGATATGATTTTACTTGCCCCCCTTCTTCTTCTTCTCCTGTTTTCTCCTCCCTGTTGAATACTAATTAATGAGAGATTTCTCTTGTAGATTCATGCATTTCACTTATCAAATTTTTCTCACCATGTGATGGACTGTTCAGCATTTTGTTCATGTCTTCTGGAAGCTAAAAGTATATAGTCTTAGATTATTCTGCTAAAGGATAATCAGGGATTTCTGCCTTTCTTGTGATTGGCAAAAAGGGTGCAATTGCCAATTGGAACGGTGATCCTCCTAATTTTTTTATTTCCATTAAATAATGCTGTAATTCTAGAGGAAGTTTTGACAGATATGGTTGTGGTGCATAAATTGCTTAACCCAAAGGGATGTTAGCAATTGTCCCATGACATTGCTAGGAAAAGACAAGGCAGTAATTTCATCTATAGTGAATTAACACTGTACAGAACCTTGTTGGTTTCGGATCATCTTTTCTTCACAAGTCATTTTTGAATCAGATTGGAAATTGACTATCTCGAGACTTGATTTTAGGAGCTATTTTCATGAGCAATCAGTAGAACTGCTACGAATCATTCTCTGCTTTGTGATGTAATGGTCTAACTATATTTTCCTTACTTTAAATATCTGCAACACAATATACAGTCATTGCTTAATTTCATTTTGAATAGGGTTGAAACCTAGCACGCTATACTATTATCGATGTGGAGATCCATCTATTCCTGCTATGAGTAAAATATATTACTTCAGAACAATGCCACTTTCAAGTCCTCGAAGCTACCCAAAAAGAATAGCAATAGTGGGAGATCTTGGGCTCACATACAATACAACAACAACGGTTCGTCATCTCATGAGGAACAACCCTGATCTTATCCTATTGGTTGGTGATGTCAGTTATGCCAATTTGTATCTCACCAATGGAACTGGTTCAGACTGCTACTCTTGCACGTTTGCGCAGACTCCAATACATGAGACTTTTCAGCCACGGTGGGATTATTGGGGAAGGTGATAGTTGAAGTTCACTATAAAATTCCTTCAAAGATATTGGAGTATATACGCAATGATTCAGTGTTTAATGCTTCTGTACAGGTTTATGGAGAGTTTAATTTCTAAAGTTCCAATAATGGTGATCGAGGGAAACCATGAGATAGAAGAGCAATGCAGAAACCAGACTTTTGTAGCCTACAGCTCCAGATTTGCATTTCCATCTGAGGAATGTGGATCTTCATCTACATTTTATTACTCCTTTAATGCAGGAGGTGTACATTTTGTAATGCTTGGAGCTTATATTGCCTATGATAAATCAGGTAATGTTTGGTTTCACTATGTTCTGCCTTTTCTTTTTAAATGCTGCAATCTGTGTATTTATTGCCAAATTTCTGTTTGCCTTAAATTAACTCCTGCCTTTTATTTCCTTCCTAGTAGTAAAACTTGTTGTGTAACACCAAACAAGATGGTAAGTATTGTTAGGTCCTGATGCACCTGATCGGACAGCCATTCAAATTAAAGTCAAATACATGTGATTGAATGTGGATTTTTGGATATATTGCTTATTGTTGACTGAATATATTCTACAATAATTAAAGGCTGAGATACTTTGGCCAAAAGAAAATGACTGGGATGCTTATTCTAAGGGATATTGCATTCCGTAAAATTGTTTCTGAGGGCTAAATGAAGTTGATAGCTTTTTATGTATGAATATGCATGTAATAACAACTTTCCCACTTCATTTAACAGTTGTCAAATTTGAAATTAGTGGATAGCGGGCAAAGTATTACCTTGCTGTGATATGAAGTTTCACCGGTAAAACAAAACAAATACTTAGAGAGAAGACGCGAACTTTACTCTCAGCATAGTGGAAACTGTGAACTATATAAAGCTATTAACAGATGATTGGATTCGTGTAAAGGGAAATGCACCAGCAACTAGGCTCCAAGTTGTACCATTCTAGCTTAATGATGTGGCTTGATTGTGCCTGAAATCGAGTAGTTAGTGAGTCATTCCATTCTTTTTCCTTTTTCTTAATGGTCATTTGATTTGGAGATAGATATCTAACTTCTTGAACTGCAATCGTTGTCTTCCTCATCTTCTAAACCACTTCCTGTATACAGCAAATCAGTACATGTGGCTGGAGCGAGACTTGGCCAATGTTGACAGGACCATAACCCCATGGCTCGTGGCTGCTTGGCATCCGCCTTGGTACAGTACTTACAAAGCTCACTACAGAGAGGTGGAGTGTATGAGGTCGGCGATGGAAGTTCTTCTCTATTCTTATGGTGTAGATATAGTTTTTAATGGACATGTAAGTGACACATGCTTTGATGATAACTTTATATATTTCAATCCATCATATTCCTTGGGTTAGTACGTAAAATGGAAATTTGCGCCTCTTGGTTAGGTGCCACTTTTCATTCTTCGATTTTTTGAACTACTAGGTTGACAGAGCAGTGCTCGAAACTCTGCAAATAATGAAAACATAAAGCATTGAGTGCTGAAAGTTGCATTCTTTTATGAATAGAACACCACATCAACTTGGATCATGAATGCCATGAACAATAAATTTTGAAACATTGTCTCAACTAGTCACGGTTACTTTTTCACAATATAGATGGAGCTTAACCAATGCATCCACTGATTATTCTTTCTGCCTCTGTACTATGGATATAATACATTTAGTTATGTATTCTTTAGCTCCATTACAATGTAGTAATGTGGCTCTTCTTAACGTAGACTGTTCAAGGTCCAGTAAACTTTCTCTTCTGTATGAACAATTCAGATCCATGCCTATGAGCGGTCAAACCGAGTATACAACTACTCATTGGATCCATGTGGGCCAGTGCATATAACCGTAGGAGATGGGGGAAACCGAGAGAAGATGGCAGTGGAACATGCTGATGAGGCTGGCAATTGTCCAGAGCCATTAATGACTCCTGATCCATTCATGGGTGGGTTTTGTGCAGAAAATTTCACTTCTGGCCCAGCAGAAGGTAAGTTCTGTTGGGACCGCCAACCTGAATATAGTGCCTTCAGAGAAAGTAGTTTTGGCCATGGAATCCTCGAGGTACTCTCAGTCTCTGCATCTCTTTATCTCATAGTATATAGCTCTCTGCACCTAAATAAGATACTTCAAATTGATCTGGTGGAGTAAAGAAATGGATACACATAATCCACGTATGAGCTGCACACAGCTGCAGACATTCTTTTGCATACAGATAATCCCATGCACATCCTCCATTAGTTATTAATGTCTTACATGCTATCAAATAAATCAACCTGCTAAACTTTCAGATACTGGACAGACAAATAGATCCCTGAGGTGAAATTTATCTGATAATCACAATGCTGTGGTTGTTGGATCGCTTGACCAAAAAATTATCGACCAGTCAAGTTCAAATCCCTTTTCCTTTGTTTTATATATCTTCCAAAATAAAATTGTTCAAAAATGCTAGTGGGATTTGTTGCTGCATCCACATCTATGATGTAAATACTTGAGGCTAGTGAAATAACTTTTAGAATGAAAATTTTTGCAAGTGCATTGTTGCCAGGATCTGACAGATTAATTGCAGGTGATTAATGAAACATGGGCGCTCTGGACTTGGTACAGGAATCAGGACTCTTACAACGAAGTTGGTGATCAAATTTACATAGTGAGACAACCTGATTTATGCCGCATCCATGAAAAGGTAAACAAGTACCAGTCTGCAGCTGAGTAACTTGTGCGTATCTGTGGCCCTCTAACCAATAAAACCATTATCATGAACAATATCTCGGGTGAGGAGCTTTTGCTGCAAGTACCAGTGTCTATATATGATTAACCGCCGTGTTTTGATTTGACTAATCTGTCCATTGTTAATAAAAATGATGGATAATGTTTACTAGTAGGAATTGGCAGTTATTGGCTAAATATTGAATCTGCCTCTGATCTGCAGTGTACCTCCTGTATATATTCTTGATCTCATAAAAATATATTTTAGGATAAGATGATATTCGTATATTTCTGTTAGTGTGCGACCTCATACCTAACTAATTTCCTTTCATTCCTGTATGCAATTGGGATATTTCCTGAGTGTCTACCAAATAATCTTTATTTGATACCATATAGATGCAGATGAAGCTATTTTTTGCATTTACTATTCAAATGTGGCAGACTAACTAACCTTTTCTTATAGAAAGGGAAGCTCCAAAATGGCATTTCTTTTAGTACTGAGATAATGCTTTTAACATCTATCGAGATAGAACCCACCCTCATAAGAAAAGGAAAGAACTTGAGCTTCCTATCTTTCTCGGCATCTGTTAGTTTTCCTCAGATTTGCAGCCGTTAAGGTTTCCCCTCTAGATGCTGCCTGCGAAGCAACAGCAAACATGCACACTAGTGACCATTTTGAGGCAAAGGCCCACCCACTGGTTCAGGTCTGTAAGGTTACGTTTGGTTGAAGGAATCGAATGGAATGAATGGAATGAGCAATTTAGCATTACATTACATTTTTTTTACATGACTACACTTTTAAAAGTTATTATATGCATCCCATTAGTGTAGTTTTTATTTCCCAAATTGGTAAAACGACCTTGAGAAATGATATGAAATATTCATTCCGCCACTTTTCATAGTTACATTCATACATATTTTCAGAACGAACTCAAATATTACTAATTTTCTCTGTGTTGTTGTAACTTATTTTATAGCACTCACTTCATTCCTTACCTTTTCATTTCTCCGAACCAAACTCAACATAAATGCTTGAAGGAAACATTGCCATTCCAGTTGCAGGAGGCATTGGGTAATCAGAAGGCCCTATCAACAGACCTTTCATCTATCCCTCGGGTGAAGGTAAACGCTAACATGTGCTCAAACTTCATAGTTTATGTTACATCTATCTGCATCGAGTTGACAAGCTTTCTTGGCATCTTAGTTGCGAAAATGTCCATATTGTCCAAAACACCAAATTTTTAACATCTGTTGCTGCAAGTACCTTTCTTTCAGGTCACAGTTGTCTAGGATTTAAGCTAAAGGATGTTTAATGGTCAATCAAACACTTTATGAAAAGCAGTCATGACCCCTTTGTTTGGCTGGAAAGGAAAAGAAGTTATCACTCTTTTTTTTTATCTTTGCCCTAATTTCAAAGGAGGTCTATGGTCTAAAAGGGATAAGAGGAAGAGAGTAATAAAAGGGAATGACAAATCTCATTAATAAAAGTTGAATCTGTACCTCGTGTTTCGAGTCTGAGAGCGATGTTGCTCTCTCTCTCTCTCTCTCTATCTATCAAAAGAAAAAAGTTGTTCTCTTTTTAGTGTCAGCCAGCCAAATTAATCTACTGGATAATAAGCTTTATCTCCCCGCAGATGTGTGAATGATTGAGTTCTTATCCTCTGTCCTCATTCTTCATCTTTGCCTGAGATGGACCGGTTGCCTTGTGCTTGTTGGGACATTTTTTGTGGTTCTCAAGCCATAGCAATTAGGAATGGAAGACCTGTGTGCATTAGCTCGCCAACAACCTTATTGTAGTCCGCCAGTAGGAAGATCTGAGGTGGCAACTCGTAAACTTGAGACTTGCAGGGGCTTTAGTCATGGTAGGTAAGGTAGCTTTCGTCTCTTAGTGTGCACTGCTTGGTATTCGTAGATCCAATCCAATGAGCCTCTCAATCAACCTCCCAACCATACATATTCTCCATTTATGAGAATTGAACTCGGGGCATTGTTTAAATAAAATCCGACGGGTTTATGATCAATTCAGATTTAAACTCGTTTGATCTTTTAATTATAAATTTTTTCTATTGATAAAATTTAAAAATAAAATCTAATGGTAAAGAAGGAGATGTTCCTCAATCTGGGATTGAATAAAAGGGAAGAAATTATAAAATATGCCTCAAATGAATTTACCGATTGTACTTTGTCTAACAAAATTAAAAAGGAGGAAAAACTTCCAGACAATTTTCAAATATCCAACACCAGTGAAAGAAACAGTTTTTAATGGTTTTAACTTACAGTGATGTAAAGAAAAAGAATCAATAAAATTACTCTTATTGGTAATAATTAAGATAACTACTCGGGCGATTAATACTAATTTATTTGTTTATTATCATTTGATTAGTACTTTTTAGATGGGATCGTTTAAAAATTTATTTCTCTGCTAGAAAGGGTAAACTGCTAAGCGACAAATCCCTTCACAGACCAGAAGACCGAATTTATTAAGTTGTGTCCAAACACAATTATCAAAAAAAGAACCAAATGTGACCCCTTTCAACCCTTTCCATCGACTCTGAAAGTCAACTGCCCGAATATGCGTCAAACTTTGGAAAGGTCTCCAATGCTTCCATCCCCTCGTCTGGTTGTCCCCATGGTATAACTGTCACCGGTCTTGTACCGAATCTGCAGTTGCATACTTGGATTCTCATGGACTGTTTTTCTCATCCGACTAAGATGAAACTCTCCAAGGCATCACGTCTGTGAGCCTCGAACTCGACGAGCTCAACAAGAATGCGGCAAAAAGCATGGATCCCACCCACATGGCCTAACATTGTATTGCAGGCAGTTGCCTTGCATGAACACGGATCCTCTTTTGGCTCTTCTCTTCGTCCATTTTAACTACCTAGTCTGAATATGTTTGAGCCGGCATGACAGCTAACGTGACATCCCGTCCTTCCTTCATGGACCGAGTTAAACAGCCATTGGTAGGTGAATGTAAGGTGCTAGTCTCATTTGAAGCAAATGGTTAATGGCTGTGCAAGTCATAATGAAGAGGAAGCGGCACTGCAATTTCTCCAATTGCATAGAAGAATAAGCAAAACTAAGAACAACCACCTCTCGGTACCCGATCGAGTTTCTCTTCTCTCCGTGTAAATTTACATTTCCACTAACAACTGATAATTAAAGTGTTACTAGGAACAGCCTCACGACAGATAAAGGGAGCCTACTCAGACCTATGAGGCTAAAGGGTGCGACAAAAGGAGTGGGGGAATAAATGATAAGAATCCAATCAGGACCTCTCAATGTCCGTTCAGATGCCCCTTTCTTCCCTCCCATTAAGCGAACACCCAATTTTCTCCTGCTGAGTTCAAATTCAAGTGATGAAACTGTCAAAACATCAGAAGAATGTCTACCATTTCCCCTGTGATTGATACTATGAAATCTGTTCACAGATGCAGGAATCCTGCCAATAGCTCTAGGACGGCAGGACTGCTATAATTCCAGCATGCAGAGAGAGAGAGAGAGAGAGAGAGAGAGAGATGAAGGATGCTCACTGAATCTTGTCCTCCTCCAGCCGACAATCTGAATATTCTGAACAATACAATATGAAGATTCTGAAGCGTCTTCTTCTCCCCAGGGCAGGACTTGCCGGCTTCATATCTTCAGAGAGAGGGATCAGAAGATGTCGAGAATTTCAACGATGTGGTTGTTGCAGAGAGGGCAATTGCCCCTACTGACCCAGAGCTCCCTTGAGCAGATCCGGCAGAACGTGTGCCCACAAGGGATGAACGCCGCGCCCCTGCGCCTAACCATGCATATGCAGCAGTTTCGCTCTACTCCTCCTCCGCCGCCGCCGCCGCCTCCTTCCTCCTCCTCCACCTCCGTGGCCGCGACCTCTCCTTCATCACCCTCCCCCATACT
This sequence comes from Lagerstroemia speciosa, assembly GCA_037672795.1. Lineage (NCBI taxonomy): Eukaryota > Viridiplantae > Streptophyta > Magnoliopsida > Myrtales > Lythraceae > Lagerstroemia > Lagerstroemia speciosa. The sequence continues at coordinate 4,688,411 of CM075308.1, forward strand.
GTAACTCGTCCCCTCCAACCCCATCTGCCTGTCCGTCTCCTCCAGAAGATCCATCAGCGACATCCTCGCTGGCTGCTCGGCACCAGCTGCCTCCTGTGCCGCAGCAGCCTCCCTGGCCGACTGCTGCCTCTCCTCCGCCAGTACCACAGACAGCCGGCGCGTTGACTCCCGTGGTGGCTCAGCTGTCGTGGTCGCGTCCGGTTCTTCTCTGGAGAGCGGGGAGCTCACAGAAGGAGTCGGGGCCCGGGGCGACTGGGTGAGTTGTGAGGTGTACCTGGTCGAGTTGTGGCCTGATATTTGAGGCTGCAAAGGTCGCTCCGAGGAGTCACTGGACCGAGCCGGCTCAATTGAGATCGGGACGAGAGTTCCAAACCGAGTGGACCTCCTCCTTGGGATCAGCCTGCTGTTGGGACTCGAACCGTCACATGCCTGATCATTACCGGCTTCATCTTCCATACATACTGAATTTTCAGGCAGAGTCGACACTTCCGATAGGACTGGACCAGCCAAGTTGAAGCGAGCTGAACCCTGCCTCGACTCCGGTGACCTGCGCGTCTTGTTGGCGAGGACATCCGAGGACGGCAGTGGAGAGGATGGGACCAAGGTTGATCCGGCACGCTTAAGCCGAAGCCGGTCCTTGAACGACTTCCAGCTCTTCCTATCCTTGCCGTGGAGCCCCTGCCCTACGGAGCGCCTGTACGGCCCCACAGTCGACTCCTCATCGCGGATGATGTCCAGCAGAGTCCTGCTCGGGCCTGCAACGGCGCAGGAGTGCAGCGGTGATGGCTGCTTCTCGGAGCTCGCTGCCGCATCAAAGATCAGTCCCGCAAGCTCTTGGCGCCGGCCGCCGACGCCCCCGACAGATTCGTCATCCTTGAATCGGAGGAAATCCCGGAGGTGCGGTGACGCAGCCTCGACGACCGACATTTGACGCCTTCTCCCGCAGGTTAACTTCGGGAATCAACCGATCAATCAATTTATGTGCGTACACATTCGAGCACTGCGATCGCAATTCACGAGAAAATTAAAATAGAAATTTTTTTTAAAAAAATTAAATATATATTTTCCCTTGAAGAATGCGACGCTTAAAGAAGCAGAAAGATCCGAATCTTCCAGCAGCTTAGTTTTCCGAGGAAGAAGATGAAGAGGAAGAGGACGAAAACAGATTTTCCCGGGAAGATGAGAAAAGTCTTCTCCGGCAGCGGCGGAGGATCAAAAGCACATAGATCTGATGGAAGATCATCGGACAGCAAGTAAAAGTGAAGAGACGAGGAGCATAGGATACCTTAGCTTCTGGCGCGTCGGACTGATGATTTGTTGTACTACAGATCTTCGCGTCACTGCGCAGGGGCTCTGCTCCCGTTCAATGAATCATCAGCGTTGGAAGAGAGAGAAGAGCCTGTAACGGAAATGTTGCAACGGACTGATTTTCATCAATGGCGAAGACACAGAGAAATTATTAGGAAGATGATGAGAATGGAAAGAAGGGGATAAGAGGTAAAACCGGATTGGAGGAGAAGGGAGGATAAATGGAGTCCGAGTGAGAGGCTCCCTCTCCTTCCGCTGTTTATGGCTGTTGAAACTGAGAAATTCTCAGGTAATTTTATCGTATCACAAATTTTAAATAAAAATTAATAAATTATAATAAATAAATAAATAAATATTAATTATTTAAATAGTTATCATAATTTTTAATAACTAAAGTAATTCAATATGTCTTCCAAGAGGTCCCATGTTCGACTCTCAGAAGGGGCGTTCCTCTGTGGGTGGAAGATTTCAGCCTTCTAGAACTTGTCAGTTTCGTCTGACTTACCTGGTATACGTGATTTGCGGGCTATTGTGTGTTCCCTGATAAGGAGGTGTCGTAGCCATCGCTAGTCGGGTTCGAAAGGCGCTCGGATACCTCGGTTATAAAAAAAAGGTAATTCAATATATACTTTCTCAATTCTCATTATATCATTGTGGAGAAGAGTCTTTAGTGCAATCGTCGTACTATGTAAGCGATAAAAATTTACTGTTTGTTTATTTGTCAAATTAAGGTTATCTGCTTTTTTTTTTTAAAATATTTTATTAATATTTTTTAGAATTTAATAATTATAATTATATAATTATTGATTACATGTTAAATTCTGATTGAACTGATATATTACGTCAGTATTGACACGTGTTATAATCACTTCACTAAATACTTTCTCATCAATATGAGATATGTTCATGTATGTCATAAGACGAAGAGGAAAGGAAGGGAAGGGAGACTGATTTGCAATCTAATTGGTACTCTCTCACATTATATGAAGGGATGAGATCATCAGAAACTGAGAGAGGGAGATGATCTCTTCTTCTAGAAAATTTTTGTGAGTAACTATTATTAAAATTACTTTAACTAGTAATAATTATCACATTTATTAAAATAAGAGTTTCTCTTTTAAACATACTTAAGTATGAGGAAATTCAATCAATTATGAATATTTTGCATATGAGAAGAAATTTTTATGTGATCTTATGTCGCCATATGACACGAGGAAACAACAATCAAAATGTGATAATCGACTAAGTTAGTCTTAATCACTCGAGCAGTTATTATAACTAATATTAATCTAAGTAATCTGATTAGTTCTTCCTCACCACGTCATCGTGAGGTAGGACCGTTCAAGATTTTTTCGCATATAAGACTTAAACTCAAAATTTTATCTAAATAGGAGGAAAAAATTTTAGGTTGTCCTACCTTGCAATGTCGTAGTTAAGAAGCAATGCTCTAATTATTAATAATTATGGAAATTGTCAGATAATTGATGTATAGTTGCTCATTTGTTATGATTTAACTGATGCTTGCCCATAGTACGAGAAATTCTTGGATGTAACTACCTCACAACATGACGTGAGGGAATACTAATCAGATTGAGACAAACGAGCAAATTATTGCTAATCACGTGAGCAATTGCCTTAATTGTTACTGATCAAATCAATTTAATTAATTTTCCTTAAGAGTCCCATTTGTTTCTCCTTTCCTTTTTTTGTTTTACCTGTTGCCTCCTCTCTCCATCTCTTTCTTTCTAAAAAAAATGTTAGATAGTCATACTTCACGATGACGTGATGATAAAGAACCAAGCAAATTGCTCTGATTTGATTAGTACTAATTATGACAAATTGCTTCGATGATTAACAGTAATTCACTCGTTTATCGTATTTTGATCGGTGTTTCCTCACGTCATGTGGCGGGATAGGGTCACCTAAGGATTTCTCCTCTCTGTCAATTTGATGAATGTGTTAATGTGCCATCTTCAGCCATACGTCGTGGAAAACTTATGGTTCACCTCAAAACGAGACATCTTCGGTCGTCGACCACCGTGGGAAGTAACTGTGTTCAGGTCGAGCATGAAATCATCGTACAGTTCATCTTCCTCTCATACTAGCAATTATTATTCTATTTTCCAGCCTAAAAGCAAGCCAGTGGCCTAACCTTTTGTTTTGTTTTGTTTTTGTTTTTGTTTTTGTTTTTTTTTTGCGGGGGCTTGACAAGTTCAGCGGCCTAACAACTAAGGATAAGGCTTATGCTTAATTGATTGCTTCTTCTATATGTGTGTTTGTATATATTAGTATATACATACATATTATATTATATTAGATGCATAGAATGATGTCACATGTCTGACCATTATTATGCCCACGACCATGGTTTACAAGTGTTAATCACTCTAATTAAGATTCCTTGTTTAGGTCAAACGATCCCTTAATTAACTTCCACTTGCTTCACCCAGAGAGACTTATGTGCTTCTATATAAAAGAGAGAGAGGGGGATAGAACTGGTCGCTCCTGATCTGGCTGCCTCCATGGATGAAATTCGATTCTAGTCTATGAAATATTCTGTTCCGTCATTTATTTAGTTCTATAGGGTCGGCTTGGTACATCGACATATACAAGTGCTAGGAAATCCAAGCGTTAATCCGCCAAGGACTAATCACGACTCATGTGAAAATTCATGAGGTCGAATATCTGAATCCTTCTTGAGTGCTTAGCCATTAGTGAGGTCACCCACGCATGTGCTCTGCACATGGACTGACCCGGATCCACGGGCTTATGTGGTGTTCGTGGGCTCGAGGAAAATAAATTCCTCAGTTTCAAAGAAAAAATCCAAGCGTGATAGAGAAAATCCTCCCTACGGTCAGTTCATCCTCGCTCCAATAGGGAGGAAGATGTCTGGCTGGTAGTAATATGTTCTTCAAATGAAAAAAAATTAAATAATACTACTTCATAATAATGAGGTGAAAAATTACCAAAAATAATTCAGATAACTAATCGGACGATTAATACCAATTTGCTCATCAGTTACAATTTGATTGGTATTTTCTCACGACACTTGGTGAAGTACGATCATGTAAGAATTTCTCCTTCAAATGGGAAATCATATCTACCCGATATCCGAAATTCCATTAAATCTTGATCAATTTAGATTCAGTTAAATGAGTTATATAAGAGATACGGCTCTTCTTGATCATAAATTTTCCTGCATCTTAAATAATGTTTAAAAGGAAAATGTGTGTAAACCAATTCACGAAAGTCAGAAACTATATTTATTACCAACTTGAAGTTGACCTAATGGTTCCCTCATTGGATTCCAGGTGGGTTATTCCATAATCGAATCCCAGGTCGACAGGAAATTTTCTCAGGGATCCCAGCCCGATCGCAGATCAGTCTTGAGGTACGCTCCGGCTGACTCGGGACACTGCACTGTGTAAAAAAAAAAGGAAACTATATTTATTGGTCAGTTAGCCGACTCTCGTGATTGGGCGCCCCACTCTCAATAAATTCACCCACCCATCTTTCCTTCAAATTATTTGAGTAAACCATCAAAATGGTCCTCAAAGTTTTGACGAGCCATCAATTTGGTCCTCAAAGTTTACAACCCATCAATTTGGTCCTCACTATTCACTTCCGTCCATCAGTTTGGTCCAGACGTTAAACTGTTGTGACGGAAATCCACGTGGCATCCAGTTGGCAGCTGACATGTACTAATGAGGTTAAATTTTATTCTGAAAATATTTAAAAATACCGAAAAAAAGAAAAAGACATCGTTTAGAATATTTTGGTGTCCTTTTTCATATTATAACGACACTATTTAGTTGCCTTCTGGATTCTTTCAACCTCTTTTTCCTACTGTTGAGATGCAATACTGCTAACACATGTACTCGCAATCCTCCAAAATGGTATCGTTAGAATATGAAAGAGGCACAAAAATACTCTAAACAGTGTTGTTTCTTTTTTTTGGTATTTTTAAATATTTTCAAAATAAAATTTGACTCTATTAGTACATGTCAGCTGCCAACTCGGTGCCACGTGGATTTCCGTCACAGCAATTTAACGTCTGGACCAAATTGATGGACGGAAGTGAATAGTGAGGACCAAATTGATGGGTTGTAAACTTTGGGGATCAAATTGATGGCTCGTCAAAACTTTGAGGACCATTTTGATGGTTTACTCTCGTGATTGGGCGCCCCACTCTCAATAAATTCACCCACCCATCTTTCCTTCAAATTATTTTATTATCCCGTACATTAATACATACATACATATATATATAAAAGAAATTCTTAAATGATACTACCTCATTACGTGTCGTAAAGAAACACCAATCAGATTGTGACAAGCGTTCAAATCAGTGTTAATTACTTGAGCTGTTGTCATAATTAATACTAATTAAAGTAATTTAATTATTATTTTTCACTATATTATTATAAGGTAAGATCATCTAAAATTTATATATATATAAATAGACATCTTTCTTTGTATCCTTTTCGCTTTTCTAAATTACTCATTTATATATAAAACTGAATTTTACCGGTCATTAAATTAAGGAAAAATATGGATACGATGATAAATTTGCTAACATGTAACTATTCATCCGCGCTCTCCTCACTCTCACTTTCTCTTTCTTTTTCTTTTTTATTTCGCCGTCAATCTTTCTCTGTTCTCCTCTATTATTTTCATTATATACAAAATCTGTTAAATTTCATATTTCAATAACTATAATTGGCTTATTCTTTTCATAATCATTAAATGATGAAATCCATGCACCGCACGACTCCGCCTCTAGTATATCATATCAGAGAATAAAATTGGCTGTCTTCACATCTGCGGTGCCAAATGTATTTATTATAAACTTAACAAATTGTACGTACATAACACGGTACGGACACCTAACTCTGATATAAATCAGTCGAGGTTTATTAAATTTTTAGATATTAAGTGGGCGTAAAAACAGAAAGAAGAAGAAGAAGAAGAAATAGGTCATCACAGGTATGTACTAGGATAAAAGCCAATCTTGCAGTGGAGCAGATCCCACATTTATTGGCTTCACATTAATTGCCCTGCATGTTGCTCATTCATGAATCCACCAATCTTGAAAGGGTTGCCCGAGCGCCCGAGTACGGTTAAAGATATCCTCCCGTTTTACTCTTGTATGGAGATTGGTAAATTTTTATACAAGATAACTGAAATCTGCGTGAATTATGAAATAGTGACATTTAATTATTTCCAATATATATATTTTTTTCATTTTAAGTTTTTATTGAAAAAAAATCTTGAAATGGTTAAATTTTAATAATTTACAATATTATATCATAATTATCACATGGTATACCCATTACACACTGTAATCTCTCTAGGGAAGCTATCTAGCACGTGCCAACAACGTGCTCGGTTTTCCCGACAAGCTTGTTTCCCAGGCGAAACCGAAATAAGAATTAATCCACTGCCAAATGTATGCAAGATGTTCTTGAGAGGGAAAGTGCTTGGATTTTATTGTGATTAATATGGCTCAACAATTATCTCAATAATCGAGTATCTCTATTATTCTTTTTTTTTTCTTTGCAGAAAAGAGGACAACTGTGGTGGCGACCCAATTACCCCGCAACATAATGTTCGGGTTTTCGCGTTTAACCAACTGCAAATATATTATATGAACCGAACAAATAACATGAATTCTGATTTCGTCAACGTAACACTACAAAAAACATAGTACTATCTAAGAAGTCGATGTGTCCTTCGAGCCTCTGGCAACAAAAAAAAACTCATTTTAACAGATTTTGCATAGAAAGAATTCAGACTTATGGCCCCAACCTCGCCAAAATGTATGAAAATGAGTTTCACACTACAAGACCACTGCCACGGTAATTATTGCATTATCTAATTAATTGATCTAAGTAAATAATCTTATTAAGTTTAACAATGGGTGTTGACAATATCTCGTAAAGTGTAAGGACTAATGAGCAAGTATTGAAAAATAATTTCTGCTTATATGATAAGTAGAATTAGAAATGAATAAAAATCTCGAGCATTATATACAACTAAGGAAAAGAGTTTAATGTGCAACTGATATATCACGAACCGGTGGGCATTTAACAAGTCGGTAAAAACAGTTGCTAATAACATGCAATGCCAAGGTGCCAAACACCCATTGCCCTGTGACATGTCACGTGATGTACTTGTTATATAAAATACTCTCTCTAATGAAGGGGTGTTTAGGTCATTTAGTCACTCATTATGAAATAATTAGTGTGTGAGAGAGATAGAGTATATGCTAAAAGGTTCGGGACTAAAATTAATATTTTTCCTTTAATATTGGGAAAATTGAATTAGGCGTGCGTCAATCACAGAAAAAACACGCTTGGTGGTGTTGAAAAAAGGGCAGCTTTTAAAAGGAAAAAGGATGTTTTCAACGAAAGGATAAAGTGTTGACTTTAAATTAAAAAAATTACGGATTATTTGTTTTAAAAATTACGAACTATTCGAGAATTTTCTAATTTACCACGAACTTTTTTTTACCAAGAAAATCACGAACTATTTAAGAATTTTATAATCTACCAAGAACTATTTTTTTGCCCCAGAAAATCACGAACTATGCTCATTTTCTCTAATTTACCGTATCATTAATTTTGTCTATTAATTATTGATGTGCATACAATTAATTTTACTGATTGTGCAAATGGAATCTGATGTAGCATAACACGTGGCGTCCATCTAGACATAAAAAACAAAAATTATTATCAAATTCTCTATTTTATCACGAGAATGGATGTGTAAGCTATTCTTAAATTCTCTATTTTATCACGATGACGAGTGTGCAAACATATATTCCCTATTTTTATGACCAGATGGATGTCAGGTGTGATGCCATGTCAGACTTCATTCGCACAATCAGTAAAATCAACGGTGCACGTCAGCAATTAACAGTTAAAATTAACGACGTGGTAGATTAGGGAAACTGAGCATAATTTGTGATTTTCTGAGCTAAAAAAATAGTTCGTGTTAGATTATAAAATTCTTGAATATTTCGTGATTTTCTGAGTAAAAAATTAGTTTGTGGTAAATTAGAGAATTCTCAAATAGTTGGTGAGTTTTTAGGCAATTCGCCCAAAAATCAATTACTGTAGGTGTGGCCTCTTTTTTTTTTTTTCCTTCCTCGCACCATATAATATTCCCGAACTAGTTAAAGCGAACCCCGAGACTAATTTGCGGTCAAACTGGGATCCCTGGAAAAATTTCCGTGGACCCTCTCAGCTTGGAGATCAATCCTGAGATTTTCCATTTAAGGGTCTAATAAGAGAACTATTAAGCTAACCTCAGGTCTGCGGAACTTTGGTCTTTGATTACTGCCAAAAGTTCGAATGAGTGCCGACTTTTCTCGCGCAGAGGAATCCCACAGTGGATCTGGGCGGGTCGTGTATTGAAAGTTGTATATCCATCCCATTCTGTTAATTGGGCGTGGCAGTGGGCCTCGCGCTTGGATACCTGGACCACCCGCCCCCACACTCTTCGTGGGTCGGGTCGTGTTTCGCCCCCGTCCGGCCGGGTCGGGCATTGTAAAACTAATAGTTATATTGCAAAATATAATTTAAAAATATGATATAAATTTACATATTTATAATATTACTGTTAAATAAATTTAAAAAATAATAGTTTCTACAATTTTGATAAATAAAATGATCATAACTTAATTTATTCTGATAAAAGCATTCATAAATCAAATAAGATTAATTTTAAAGTATAATTGTTTAACATAATATTCTATAATATGGGCGGTATCGGGCGGGTCGAGACCCATGCACGGGACGGGGCGGAGCGAGTTGACGGGTCCGAGTTGAGATTTCCATCTTTACTTAATCCATCGATCCGCCCTGATACGTGCTTCATCACAAACTCAAATGGCCATTCACATAGTCACTTCGATCAATCCCGTCCCGTTAACACTCTGAAAATTTTTTAAAATACTCTACAAATTTCTTAAATGTGTACAGTATAATTATTAAGTTGAATGAAATTACAGTACAACATAATAGAGTTTATTCTGCAACTTGAGATAGAAATGAAAACACTTTTATTAAAAATATCTTTTTTTTTAAATATATACTTTTTACCATCATAAAGTGTGGATTTGTGATTCAAATATTTTAATTTACTCCCAATTAGGCTTGACAAACTGTGTCGTGTCGTATTGCGTTTAAACGTGTCGTGTCTAAATGTGTCTGGGTTAGAAACTCTAATGATCTGGATATGACACATTTATTTTTCATATTTAAACAGGTTCGTGTGTAAATGGTAGTGTCTAAATCGTGTCTAAACCGAGTTGACTCATTTAATGTGAAATATCGACAATATATAATTATATTCTAATAATATATGATGTAATTACTAAAATAGTAATATTTATTAATAATTAGTACAATAAATAAGAAAGATTAATCAATTGTTGATCATGTAATATTTTATATATCATAAAATTTTCAGATATAAATGTATTAAATGAGTCAATATATATATAAATAGTGAATACATTTAATAAACTTGTTTAATCGTGTCGTGTCGTATTATACAAGTTCAAACCCAATTAAATACATTTATTTATCGTGTCTGTACAGGTTCATGTCTAAATAGGTTTGACCCAAACCCGCCTAACCGCGTATCGTGTCGTGTCGGGTTATCCTGTCGTGTCAAAAATTATCAGGCTTACTCACAATTCAATTCTCCAAAATATATTTTAAATCACGAAAACAGTACCGTTGAGTGCAATAATTTATAAATGCAAATATTTCCACCACCATGTTAGGAACGAATTTAGGAATGCGAGGGATGATCGATCTACTAAATGTGAGAAATTTCTCTTAATTTTATCTATATTTTAAGTAATTTGTCTTTATTAACCTCCTTGAATTCGTATGCTTACTCTTTCATTGAGTTTTGCTTCGTGATAAATTTTCTAAATCCGTCCACTTGTTCCGTATATTTGACATATTCGTAGTTAAATACGAGAATTTGAATATTGCATAATGACTGCGACTGGATTACCGTTATTACAATCCTTTTTAGTGATCAATAAATGCAAATATTATTTATCAATATTTTCTCAATTTAATATTTGAATGACTATTTTTAGTAATTATCCATATTTTCCCTTAATAAATATTTTTCTTTATCGAATGCATTATATGTAACGGTCGTGTCGAAAGACCCGAATCTAAACCCGATTGAAAATAAGTCGGGCCATGGTAGCGGTCGGCACGACCCGATCCCGAACTGCCAAATCGATAGAGGTAGCATCACATGTAAAATTCGTTGGGATATCTCCCAATGAGCCGGATAATTTGAATATTAAGTAATAAATAAAATATAATGAAAAAAAAAAAGCCCAATTACAGTGGACCAACTTTCATGGGGGCAGAATCTGAAGCCCTTGTGTGATCGTCGTCATCGTCTTCTTCTTCTTGCCATGTCCAGCCCAGCTCGCGAAGCATAGGTCGCAGCCTCTCCTCAAAACCGAAGGGGGAAAAACGCTATAAACCTTAAAATTTTCGATGCCGGAATAGATCCTGTTCTTCCCAGAAGGAGGCTTCGATTGAGATTGAAGAGGGATTCGCATTTGCAGGGCGATTTTTTTGGAATTTCTGGGGCGAATTTGACCTTCGTATTTCGAAGGCAACTTCTGGCGGGCAAAACCCTAGGGCAGAGAGGGACTTCCAGGAGCTCGAGGGAGAGCTTCTTCAACGTCAATTGGTCGTCGTATCTCCCCAAATTTGGCGCTGACGTGGTTAATTTTGCCGAATTTTTGGAGCTAGGTTTGTACCGGAAACCCTAGAGTCTCTTATTCTTGCCTAATTGGGGACTGAAGCTGTTGTGGGTATCGATTTTTTTAGTTGAAATAGATGGAGATCCGTGAAGGGTTTGCTGCTCAGTCTGCATTCTCATTGAATGCTCGGGAATTCTTGTCCTGCTAGCCTCACCTCCGAGGATGCTGCATTGCCCTGCACTTGAATATTAGAAATTGGTGTTCCACTACTCAGAAGTTTATTTGGGCATTTTTTCCCAATGTAGGCACCAGTTTTTAGGTTTTGCACGTGCTACTGTGGGGGCAGCAACTAAGCTGCAAGTTTCTAGCGGCTCACTTCTGATCATATGTCTATGCATAACAACCAGAGCTTTTATACTTGATAAGTGTGGGTGAATACTGTCAGCTCTGTTGCCTAATTAGCTGTGTCTTGGCACTAGGAGCTTTTAGTTTGATCGGATAAATGAACTTATTTGTCATGGAACCCCAGGGGAATGTGTAACTTGGTGACTTGCTGAAGTTGATAGGTGAGTCATTCCCCCATCTAGATTGTTCATGCGTTATTGGTACTCAGGTTATTAGGCGTACTCCCAATTCATGGCAGCCTCCTCTCTCTAAATAAACTTGCAGCTTTTTAAAAATTTCATGAGACTTAGGATTAAGGACAATTCTTTTAATTCCTGAACTTTTGTTTTCCATTTTTTGGCTTGCTGTTTACTTATGGAGAATCTTTGTCACTTTTAATAGCTGGCTGGGTTTAATCCACGCAAGTGCCAAGCTTATAGTCCCAGGAAAGGAATATATGGATGTAGCAGAAGATTTATGTTTTAGTAAATGCTGAGGTTGATTCCATGGGAGGAGTTGTTGACAGTGGAGTTGGCATTGATGTCAAAACCTCTCTGCATCGGGCTGCAATTGAGAAGGCTCAAGCAGCACTTAGGTGAAACTGGTGTTGCACTTTCTTTTCTGCGATTTCTAACTTATGTTCACTGTGTGCATCATAATGACAGAAAATATTCATTGATTTTCATAAAATGTGACCTATTTTTATTTTTTTAATAACAGGCAGGAGTATGATGTCCGTGAGGAAAGAAGAAGAGAATTGGAATTTCTTGAGAAAGTATGGGAGTTATGTAATTGTATTTTACTTGGTGCATCTGTCTGATTCTTTTGTAGTTAATACTAGATTCTGTCCTTTTTTCTCAAAAACTTACAGGGTGGAAATCCTTTGGACTTTAAATTCGGAAATGTGGCATCTCTGAGTTTACAGTCTACATCACTCGCTGATCGTCTTCCAGAGCAATTTCACTCCAGGTAATTTATTTTTGCTCTTGAACTTTGATGGGTCTGGCACCTTCATGTTTCAGCTATAGAGCAATAAATCATACTAATATCCATTTGGCCTTTCTGATTTGTCACTTCCTTTCATGTTCTTATAGTGAAGCAAAGGGTAGTTTTGCATTAGCTGCTTCACCTCATGGAGATTCCGTTGAGAGCAGTGGTAGACCAGGGCCTCGTTCTGCTTCTGGAAGAAAAAATACTGATAATCCTGTACTTTTTGATGGTGAGAATGAGATGCTTGAAGGTGAAAAGGATTCACTCTATCTTGGCAGGAAGAATAACATCACTTCGTCTGAGCAATCTTCGCAAATGGATGGTAATCGAAATGCAAAAGAGTCTGAAGATTCAGCCATTTTTCGTCCTTATGCTCGGAGGAATAGGACAAGGACAAACCGTGATGCTGCACGGTTGGGTTCAGCTGATGGTATTCACAATCGCAGTGGACAAGGGTCCTCCCTTGCTTTTCGTGCAAGTATTAGGGATACGAAGGGTTCATCTACCGAAATAAACAGCCAAAAGGAAAAGCCTAAACTTGTAGGTGTGAATGGTGATATGGTTTCTAGAACTGCAACACCTGAAAGTCGTTTGGATGGGCAAATAGATGGGGAGCAGGCTCTAGTATCCATTACTAGCCTCAAGCCAAGCAATTTGCCTGCGGATAAATTAGACATTACGATGAAAGGGTTGAAGGATAATAATTGGCATAAGCAACCATTTGGCAATTGTAAAACTCCAGATTTGGCTGGTGCTGGCCCTGATCTTGTCCCCAGCGGGGAAGCCACTGTCTCAGATAGAGAAATCGATACTGGTGGCAAGCTAAATGGCTCTAATGATTTTAATGGCCATAGCACAATCATCGGTAATGAAGTTCAAAATAGCTCTGTGGCATTTGATAGTAAGGGTTCAGAGTCTTCCATCGTTCCAACCTCTGGTATGGATGTAAAGAAAGATGGTGTTTGTACTGATGCTGTAAAGATTAGTTCCGATGGGAATACCGTGGTGCAACAATCAGAATCTGAAAAGAATCAGAATCTGGCAGGAGGTGAGATGGTAGAACAAGAAGACACCAACAAGATTGTTGACAGTAATTTGATGGCTAGCAATGCAAATCGTTCTCCTCAGAAAAACCAAGCTGGAAATGGTGGAGTGTCTAAAGGGGTAGAGGAAGCAAAGAGTGGGTCTGATATTTTGCTAAAGGCGAATTATACTGCACTTTCAACTGCAGGTGAAGACGAACATGGGGGACCGGTGACGACTGAAAATGAAAGAGAGGAGCAAAACATTGAACTTAATTCCAACATCAATAGGGATAATTTTTGCAATATGAGGCCCCCTGTTGATTTGTCGTGTTGCGAAGCTCCTAGTACCAGCGTATCTGGGGTGGAGCGTGCTGCTCCCCCTGACCGTGAAATTTCTGCCAATAACTTGACCACTGTGGACAAGGCATCTGAAGATTCAGTATTGAAGGAGGCTCGGATAATTCAGGTACTTGTTTTATTTGCTATGCTGTTATATAACTTCCATTGTGCAGGATGTGAAGAAGCCACCTTGACAAGACCTTACTATGAACAGGCAAAACATAAAAGGATAGCTGAATTATCTGGTCGAATCTTACCTTTGGAGAATCGGCAGAGATGTCACTGGACTTTTGTACTTGAGGAGATGGCTTGGTTGGCCAATGATTTTGCACAGGTTTGATTTTATTGAAGTGCCACAGTATTGGACCTTGTTTCCTATATTTGATTTTTCTCTACCAGTTGAGAGTTAGTATTTGTTCTTGCTGAAGCGGTTTTAAAATTCAGTTTCATAACTTTCTCTGGCAATGTTCAGGAACGTATCTGGAAGATGACAGCAGCTGCTCAATTATCTCTTCGAATTGCTTCTGTTTCGCGGTACAGACTTGAAGAGCAAAGGCAAAGGGGAAAGCTGAAATTGGTAGCCCACAACTTGGCAAAATCTGTCTTGCAGTTTTGGCATTCCGCAGAGGTGCTTCTGAATGGCGAGAATCCAAATCATGGTTCGGACGCTGGAAGATCCATGTCTACGGGATCACAGATGGACAGTTGTGAAGTTTCTGAAAACCCTAATATGGTGATTATGATTTATATTAACCATGTTTTTTCTAGTTATTGATTTGATTACTAAGTGGATTAGAATAAATCAGTAATTTTTTCTCTTCATGCTCATTCTACTTATCATGGGTATGAATTTACTCAATATTCCATAGACGGACAAGATTGTGTTGTTTTACTATACTACTTGTATGGCTCTCTGAAATCTTGGTGATTGGTATAGGTGGTTGTTCAGTATATTTGGAGGACATGAGTTGACTGATATATGAAAATTTAGGATGAAGCAGAGATGTAGAGTAGCAGGCAAAATTGTTAATTGGTAAAAATTGGAGGCTTGAGTCAAATGGATGAAATTGAGAGCACTGAGTGTGGGTGATGTGGAATTTATTTGCATAGTAGAATAACATAGCATTTTAATGTCTGAGGTTGGTACATATGTATTATTTGAAGTGCGGCAGCCACTCTCATGTGTTAGAAGTTGTGTGTGGGATTTTAAATGCGTGAATATTGATTGTTTGTTCTCTGCATTCCATCAAGAACATTTTAAGCGTGAACCGTTCTTTCACTTATACTATAGAGTATCAAAATTTCAACCTTGTCCAAACTACATTTGTACATTATAGTTGTTTGATTTGATGAATGTGGTTGAGCAGGAATTGAGCAAAAAAATGATGCTTCAATCTCCTAGCAGGAGTACTAAACTTCCTATTCAGGCCTATGCAGTACAATTTTTGAGGGATAAACATGTTCATGTTTGTCCGAGCCAATCTGAGGCACCTAAGACTCCTGATAATGTATCTGATGTAGACATGCCAGAAATATCATGGGATGATCATCTTACAGAAGTAAGTATTAATTTTTGTGCTTCGTTTTATGTTAAAGTAATTTATTTGTGGGAAATAGAAATCCAATTCAGTTATTAAATCTTGAATTATCTACTGATTAGAGAAAAGAAAATTTATGAAATAGAGAAAGTTAGGGAAATTCTGTGTTCTCTTCCTGTGCGTGCTGTTGTATTGCCCTTTACTTCACACAGATGCGTGTAGCTGATTTAATTTACCATTGGCAGAGAGCCTTTCCTACACAATCCCTCCTGGAGCAATGGAGACCTACAGAAATTCTATTGAAGCCTATGTCACAGAAAGTGAGGTTAGTAATTATAAGAAAAGTTATCTTTTTCCCTTTCTTTCTGTTTGGTCATCATTTCCTACTTGGTAAGAGGCCCGGTTAACGATGTAACTACGCTAGGGGTGGCCTAATTGTAGGCTCTCGCATGTGCAGTTTCATTTTTCATTTTTATTTATTAATCTGTTCCCATAATAAATGTGGTGGTTCCCTTGGCATTATGGTTCTTGCTAATCAAATTTTATATTTGCCAGAGAACTGGAAGTAATGTGCAAGAAGAAGTTGGTACATCCATTTACAATACTGTAGCAGGTACGGAAGAACTTGCACAGTGATAGCTTCTCTTGTTTATTGTTTGTGCTTCTTATTATTAACTTAAATTCTGATCAAGGATGTCAAGAAAATACTTACGATGATGATGAAGTGGAAACAAGCACCTATTACTTGCTTCGGGGTTTAGAAGGTAGCAAATCATCGAAATTTGCCCAAAAGAAACGGAAGAACCTGGGATTATATGATCAAGGAACTGATCTGCCCTACGGTCATTACACTATGAGTCAGCCTTCCACATTATTGGAAAAGCCTGCCCATCTTACCGTTGG
>CM075308.1:4705148-4722286 GCA_037672795.1 Lagerstroemia speciosa
GTCTCGCAGGGTCGGGTACGACGGGCAAGAAATCGTGATCTTCCGACCGCACAATTCCAGGTTCTACATATTGGTCTGAACACGAAAGTTTTGGCACTTGGGACGGATGTGGACTTTTAATGGGCCAATGGGCCCAACTTGGGCCAGATTTATGAAGCCCAGCCTACCTGTGAGAAAGGGCCTCGTGGGGGTCAAGCTGGAGCTCTTACGGGCCTGAACAATCTTGTATTTCCAGGTCCATTCCTTTTGTCTAAAAGCCCATCCATTGTGCCGCATATTTATTGTCTACTTTCTCATCTTGGCACTTCTTAGTCATCTATTAATACTTTAACCAAATACTTTTTTTTTCTCTCTTTTAACCTTTCAGATTTACCATTTATGTATTAACAATTAAATTTTTAATAACTCATACATTTAGAATTAAAGATGTAAAATAGTAAATATACAAACTATCCATCCATTCCCTTTTGTTCTCTCTTCTTCTTTTTTTTTTTGTCAGCAATGGATAATGCATTAAACTGATAAAGTCGATATGTTGTCCTGACTATTGCCAAGCTAGATAGCATATCACTTCCTACTAATCTAGATTTATAGTTTCCTTTTTGTTCTCTTACCACTTATCCTCCTCCATTCTCTATCCCCGTCTTTCTTATTTTCCCTCCACTTATTCTTTTTCTTTTCGGTAAATTCTATTTATTCTTTTTCTTTCTAGTAAATTCTATTTGCTCTTTTTTGTATGTATTAATTATATATATTCACTCTCTTCATTTATGTATAACACACGGCTTTCGGGCATCTAGTTTTCTCGGTCACAAGAAAGTGACAGATTCAGGAGCACGCCAAATAAAGATTGGATTGGACTGTACAGAACCCTCTGAGAATTTGATTCATTCCTAGTAGAAGAGGCACAAATTTGACGGAGACCGGAACGGTGTTATGTTATGGACGATATCATCTCAGATCAGCTATTGGAATCAACATGCTATGCCAAGGCGAGGAGACAAAAAACAACTTTGTTGATTCAATAGCAAACCAAACTCACAAGTCTGGGATGTACCAATCTCCAAACTACTACCACCACTACGGCAAAAATCTGAAGATGTCTTCTGCAGAATTCGACATGCATGAAATGTCCGAAAAATGGAATCTTTGAAATTAATCGAATCTTAATACTTGACGGGAGCAAGGACGTCGATTTGGGAACCCAGTTTCTCCTCTGCAGACTTCTCAGCCTTCAACCTAAGCTTGGCAAGCTGCTTCTTCCTCTCATAAACCAGCTGGGCACTCTCCTTTCTCTTCTTCTCCAATTCTGTCAATAGGAAAGGAAATAGTTCAAATAACCGAAGAGCAAAGTGTAAGATAAACAGCTTGGTTTAATACTGAGATTATTGTTATTATTTCCATGAATAGGCTGAATCGTGAGACATTACTCAGTACATGGAAGAAGAAGATAGAAAATCTATAGAAAGATATGTATCTAAGCAATTAAATAAATAGATAGATATCAACAAAAGTTCCTTCCCTGTGAATTCATATTAATGGCAGTTCACATATGAAACCAAGAAAACTGAAATTGAAAGTCAGCACCCATCAACATAGGTGAAGGAATTTCCAGAAGTTTGATCAAAATCATAGTAAATGAAACACTTCTGAAGATATGCAATGGTGGCACTGTGAGGATCCAACTCGGATGGAACATATAAAATTTACATTCACAGAACATTATAGGATACACAATAACCAGCCAATGAAACACAAGCAGAATCAATTGCGTTCAACTGATAAAGTTCCAGATTCATATAGAAATTATTCGGAGGAAGAGTTAAACACGATCGGTTGTTCCAAAAAAAGGTTGATGCACTTTCAGAGTAAACGCAAGGACACCTTAAAGAATGGGAAACTTACTTTGATGGTGTCATAGTGGTTCCATCCAACCTGGGAAGATAGCTGGCCCATCAGACAGTACTTGTGTCCCTTCTGAAGCCTCAGCACCCTAAAATCCAGAGAAAAATGAAACAAATTAATCTGCACCAGATGGTTTACAGCCTAAATAGAGGAAGGAAAAGAAATGAGAGAAACTCACTTGAGAGCATCGGGCACAACCATCCTCTTCACCTTATCATAAGGCGGAGGGATACCCTCGTAAGCCTTCAGACGAGCAAGAGCAGCAGCTCCCCTCTTAGTCTTATGAGGAATCATTCTGCCAAGAGAACATCGATTTCGAGTTCAAAAAACATAAATTTGCTGCACAAATAACCAAATTTAACTGGAACTGTACCAAAATGACACTTCATTCGCGAATTCAGTCACTAGAATTATGATAGCGATCCCCAATATTAAGCTAAAACAAAGTCAACATTTCTCATTTACATTGAACAATTAATCCAGGAAGCGCCATTAAGGGAACGATCTCTAGAGAATCATTTCACCCATATGTCATCAAGAAAGTCTCTCATGTCAACTGAGAAACTGTCACGACCTCACACGGAGCAATCGCAACGACATTAAACAGAGAATGAGGGATTAGTTCACATTTTCCGCGCTCATTCCCATCGGATCATTCAGCATTTCCAGAAACTAAGACGACTCTAAAAACAGTTCCCAGAAGTAAAAGAGACTTAAATGTACCCCCGGACTGTGCGCCAGAAGATCTTAGCAGGAGAGCGGAAGTGGATGGGGCCGTGAGAGGGCTTGGTGTTCATGCGCTTCCGGAGAAACCTCATGAACTTCATCTTCTGCCGGACGAGGCCGCCGGAGAGGCAGAGCTCCTCACAGCGTACAACCACCACCTTCTGACCATTGAGCAGCTCCTTCGCCACGATCGAGGCCAGCCTCCCCGTCATATGGTGCCGCGCGTCGATCACCACCCTCCTCGTACATATCCCTGATCCGGACACCATCTCCGCCTCCGCCCTCTCTCCCACTCCCTGCGGCTCAAACCCTAGCGGTAGCGTCAGCGAGGGAGGCGATGGTAGCTAGGGTTTCTTTTATTTATAGTGTGTGGCCGGTTCCGGTTTTTCTTTTCGGGTTAACGGTTCGGTCTAGTTATCAATGGATTCTGGATTGAGTCCGAAATTTCCACGGGGCAAGAGCAATTATATAATTCGTAAAATTTTTAATGAGCCAAATTAATTTAGGTTTATGTCAGAAGTAAGATGCACTACTCACACCCGAGATGTTGTATCCGGTACAACATGACAGTCTCGGTCCCGTCTCTCTTTAGGATAAATTCGGAAGCGGTAGAAACCTCCCGTATTGGTAGGATATGGCAAGATCTTCGTGAAAATAGTGTAGGTTTCAGGTAATGAATTAAGGGATCGGTCGATTCCGATTCCGATTCCGATTTCGACACACAGGGTACTAGGAATCGGAACCGGATTCTGTTAATTTGTTCGCACAATTAACTTTAATTGTTCGTAACTTTCTCGTCTGAACTCTAATTTACGAACCGTTTAAACTATTGCATTCTTAACTAGATGAGTTTCATTTGACATAATAATTATATATACCTGATGAATTTTTAAGTCTAAATTATCATTGTAACTTAAAAATTAATAATAGATAGTACTTAAATATAATAAAAATTTATTTAAAAATTATACATACTTGATTATGATAAAAACTATAAGAAATAACAATAATTATGAAAAATATCGAAATACTTCATATCATGGGAATAAAAATAAATGAATAACAAGCATGTTGCAATGGAATACCCGGAACCTGTAGTATCTAACAGGTTTCGAGTAGGGTTCGGTTCTCAGATTGAGAAACCTGTCTTATACAGGGTACTTGAACTCGCTCACCTCTCTCTCTCTCTCTCTCTCGGCTCTTAGTTCCATCTTTCCCCAATCCATCTTGGGTTTGTACTCTTTGAGGACATCCAGTACACCGTAGATCACAGAGGAGCTGATCCAAACCTCACATCATATCATTTAATTAAAACTTGTCATACAATCAATAATTATATAATTATAGTTATTAAATCCTAAAAAACCTTAAACAAATATAAAAAACTCTAATAAATGGTGAACCATAATTAAAAAAATATATGAATGGTAAAAAAAATTACTAAAAAAGAACTAATAAATAGTAAATTCTAATTAGACAAATATGTAAATATTGAATACTGATTAAACGAATATATCGTATTAATATTGCTTATATAGTGTGACCGCCCTATTGATGACTTTCTTCTCTCTGTTCAAAGGGCTTTCCCTACTTTGAGTCTTTTTTTTTTGAACTTCTCTTTTTTTTTTTCCTCTTACACAGCCTGGTGGCCATTGTGTCTTTAAATTGTTTCATAGCAACAACGACTAAATTAAACACCTCAATTTCCACGACTGATTGGCCACCTGACACAGGGAGATGATAGCATTAACAAAGAAGGAGAAGGGTGTCCTCAAATTGATCCATCCCGGGAGGATATGTCGGGGTCCGCTGTGAACCGGTCGTTGCCGATGAAATCATGCGGCACTGCATTACCTGACCCAATGTGTTCGACTTCCCGTGGATAGTGGTCAAGCCCGACTCGGTCCTTACACCAGGGAACGTGTTTTTCATCGTCCTGAACCGCACAATCTACCGCCTGATCAAATCCCAGGTGCCCATTGTTGAACATCATTGGGTTTCTCGGATTAGGATGGATTGAGGCGATAACGTGGCGGCTGGGTCGTTCTTTAATCCCACGGCCATCTCCGAGACAAGAACTAGAAGTGGAGGTGTTTAGTCCCGTGCTGAGGAGGTTGCTGATTCTGGAGGGATGCCAGAGGAAACCCAGCAGATCTGAGGTTGCTCGACCTTGCAGCAATCTTCGGTCCCGACCTCAGGGTGACCTTCAATTTTGCAAAAACAAGATGACTGGCAAGAACGGAACCCAACCAAGTTCTCGAAATTCTTCGGATTCTGATGTTAGCACGTTGTTTTCTATTGTTTCTTGCTGAAATCTTTCAGTTCATCACAAGAGTTAAAACTGTTTCAAATTAGTCGAATGCTAAATTCTTTTAGCTGAACATGTTATATTGGTTTCACCAAGAATCGTATTACCACTTCACCTAAATATGTTACATTAATTTCACCGAAAACCTTGTTACCACTTAACCTCATCATTCGCAAACTGTACTGAAGATATGCAGAACAGTCAACACCAGAGCCCCCGTGAATGCTCAGACATCTACTGAAACCCTACTCAAGATAAAGGAATGTCAAATCATCTTAACGAATTCATGTTTGTCAAAAACAGTGCGAGTTGCAACTCGACAAAGTTCATCTTGCGTCGAACTCACTTCACTGGTACGAAGCATGCCCAGTAACCCACATTCACACCCTTAATCTGTACACATGCTCAGAAGCATCACCATCATCGTTCCCACAACTGAGAATTGAATGCAGGAACAGTGTTTCCTCTGCTTGAAGACAGTGCTAAAAGTAGGGAAAGGGACAAGGCACAAGGAGCCAGAAAATGAGCTGCATTTACCTTAGATTGGCAGAGTGACTTGTTCTTACTCATCACTACTAGCTGCAACTAGATGAAAAGTGAAGAACAGAATCTACCACCAGTTCCATCGCATTTACTCGCATCGAAGCGAATTCCTATGGTTAGTGCAGTCAGTACATACATTTCAGTAAAAGACTAAAACTGCCCTTAAAGTCTTTGCTGGCCCGGTGTATCAATGGGGATGGTGAATACAGATAAGAGAAACGCCTCGATGGGGCCTAACTTCAAACAACTCGAAGCCATTCAAAGCGGCCTGGGATGGGTGAATCATTTGCGATGTCAAAGTTGTACCTATCAGAGCACAGCAAAGAAACAATTAACTCTGCTACTAATAATGCTTTATATTAACGAGACTGGGAGAGTGAGGGACTCGTTTCAGTGTACTTGTCAAGGAACAGTCTCTGTTGCTGTTGTTCTCCCAATGCAAAGAACTCCTCCATCTCCTGCATTGTCGGGATATCTCTGAGCAGGTCGCTTCGAACTCTCTGAGAAGTCATCAGTGGACTTCTCCTCGTGGTGGACCCTGGTGTCGTGATGGTGCTGGGATCCCTTACTAAGCTACATGGAGTGCTTTCCCTAGTACTCCTGTCAAAGAAATACAAATATTTATGTGAAAGGTCCCATGCAGACTGAACCTCTGCTATCAGTTCACGAATACAAATATTTTCCCTTGCTAAGCTACATGGAGGTTCAGTCTGAAGTTTTCAAAAGCCCTGTTCACTATTGGAAGCAGAAACTCCTGCTCTTCCATGAAATTTGAGTGTGAGGGATTGGCATTCAATGGTTTAATAGCAGAGCTCAGCTGGGAAAGGTCCAAGTTTGCAGAGAGAAGCAACCCAACAAAAGCAAGATATTATCCATTTCTGCATTTCTTGGTCACAATCTCAAGCCACGTGGGACACTACAAATATGATATGTCATTATTAAGATGGACAAGGAGGAAAAACAGCTGAATACTACAAATAGGAGCTTCTGTTGTTCTTATTACCTGTTTGAGTTCCTCACTAGATTTACAAATGTCTCTTATCCTAAAAAGACCAACATGAGGGGAAAAAGAACTTTTCAGGGACCTCATGCATGAACAATCACAAATTTCCCTATAAACAAAGTACCAATCTGTTCCTCATAGTAAAATAAAATCAAGAAAATAAACCACCATTTAACTTTCAGGCATCTTACATTCGTCTCATCTAAGAACTGATACTGGTAATGAAAACTTTAAGATTTTTGTGGAGCACGAACTATGTACAACACAAAAATTCATGAGGATAAAATGAAATCAAATTCAAGAGGTAATTAATTGACCACACACTCCAGCAATATTTATTTAGTCACCTAATCTTTGCCACGCATATATACGAGGGCTCCAGTGAGTTCCTGTAATGGGAAACATACAACCACTTGCGGGGACCAAGTTAAGTCTCTGATAGGGACAGGCAAGTGAAAGAGCCCTACCACAGACTATTGACATCAGATATCAGGACCAGATGTGCATATGCAATACTATTCACGAAAGAACGCCACATTAAGCAATGGATCAGAAGAAGGTAAAAGGAAATGACCAAGGTAATTGCTTATAGGCAAGATTGGCCTGAAACCATCCGAGACCTAACTCAAACAGGTAAAGCTAATCACCTGCCAGATTCATGAACCAAGAACTTTGCTATTCATCTTAATAAGAGGACTGTTTGGTGGAGTAACGCCAAAACAGAAGTCAATATTTCCAAGATCCATAGACAAAATAAGCACAAGGACAGCATCGAGTGAACAAGTAGGAAACAAAATCTAGTCACCAACAAACTTAATATAGACACATTAACGCTGAAGCATGGAATTCAACTCTGCACAACCATACAACAATCATGCAAGCAAAAAGCCTCAGAAAAGCAGCCAAAATCTACCTATTTCAACTCGATGCATGGAACAAGAACAAAATTTTCTCACTGTTGTTTCTCGCTTAACTTCTGGTTTTCATTTTAAGTAGTTGTGGCGACGAAAACCAAGATGCAAAAGCTGAAAGATGCTTGCTTCAGACATATAACAACATGGGTTAATGTACTAACGATACGTCTCTCAAGGTCTCAAAGACCAAATTGAAACAAATGTAAAAGACAAAACCTTTTTCATTGCAGAACATGGAGAGAAGGAAATAAGAGCAGCCCGCATGCCGGGACTCCATAGGAAACGGAGATGAAGTAAGCAAACAACATTTTAACAAACAGAGGCTGCAGATTCGAAACGTGAATCGAAAGGCTTGAAAGGGGAGAACGGAGAAATCTCCTTAAACAGTAAAATAGCAGGAGAGGAAAACGGCGGTATGCTACAGCACGCTAAAATATGAAATGGAGGTGATTCAGAAAACCCATCGTTACCTGCCCATCATCTCTTGGGACTCGAGGCTGTTCTCCCCAAGAGAAGCTTCGACACGGACATCACTGCACTCCTCTGCTTCGCTCCCTCCCCCGTTTTGAACCAAACGCGCCTCATATCCCTCCGGACTCGCCCTGACACGCGGCGGCTGCTGTCTGTGGGTCGACGGCTTGCCGGGGAGAGGAGGGGGAGAAGGTTTTTGGAGGCGGCGACTCCTGAGCTGAAGGTAGCAGAGGGAGGAGGCGTCGGGCTCTGCCTGGAGCTGCTGCTGAAGAGCTAAGGTCTTGGCCCTCGTACGGACGCCGGAGGCCAGGGCTCGCTGCGGGAAGACATCAGAGACCCGCGATTTCTTCATGTACTTCCCCATGCTCTCCCCACTCTCACTCACACTGTGTCCGTGTCCGACGGTGGACGTTCTTCCTCCGGCTTCCCTGCTTCAAGGTTGCATACTAGCTGAGCAAAGCAGAGCAGGTCACACAGAACAAGCGGGCAGAGAGACAACGAAGAAGAAGAAGCAGAAGAAGAAGAAGAAGCAGAAGAGGAAAGCGAAAGGAGAGGCAGTTTGTATTTGCGGGAGAAAAGGAGGGAAAAGAAAGAGGAGTGGAGAGAGGCCAGAGGGCGGGGGAATTAGGGTTTTGACGGGGTGCCTTTCCCATTTTACTTATTTATTTTCATTTTTCATTAATTAATTAATTAATTTTAATTCAATTTCTTGTAATAAGCACGTGCAACGCACGTGAAAGTCGGGTATTACGAGTTAGTTGATCCAGGAGCTCTTTTTCACTCCGTCCTCTGTTCAGTGGAAAACTCACGAGGGGAAACTATCTAATAAGGGTTAAAATTCACGACGTCGATCACGGGTAATATAATAGTTCCGGAATCCGCTCAAGTACTAGTCCGCATGATTGATTTTATCACAAAAAGACGCCTTCTTGAGGGAGAGCGATGTGTTGAAACTGACAGAAATCAAGACCCCTCTTTCCTTACATTGTGGGTCGATGTGGGATTGAAGTATTATCCTATTAGCAAGCCCGTGCTGCCAGACAAGGTCTTGAGTTTGAGAATGAGCATGAGTTTGCAGCTCACAGCCCATCGTCTCCTTTCAACAAGAGCACCGTCACTATCCACGACATTTTTGGGAAAAGGAAAAGGACAAGGGCACACTGAACATCTTGAGGAGTGTCCACAAGCACACCATATAACAGCGCTTACAATTTCGAGTTCTATACGAGTTGCATATTACTGAATTAAGTCATTTATTGAGTTCTACCATTTAACAGAACCAATTCAGTGGTGCTGGAAGTCAAAAGGCAATCGAGATCTCACGGATTGATATCGTTCTAGGGTGCTCGTGCAGTTTTGACTAAAGCTAAGCACACTGCTAAATGAAGATCAACATTACATGCAAAATCTTTATCGGGATATAAGATATACCGTTACGATAGATACCAGGAGACTGTGTACATGGCCCATGTCCTGGGACCGGTTTGGAGCATAGAGCTTAGGATACTTTGCACAACGACAACTGATGCAAGACAGTATACAGATTCGAGGTAATAAAGAAATAAAAGAAATAGAAACTATGAAAAAATAGGTACAAGAAAGCGTGCTCAAACCTTTGGGGGCAAAATGGAATGAACATCAAACCGACCTGACCACTTGCACTTTTTGACTTTAGACATAAGAACTGAAGAGGACAGACACAGTACAACCTTTTGCCCACATCCTCAATATAATCAAATTTTAGGCCCATAAGAGAAAAACCCAACCATTAAAACCGACAGAGCGACATCACCATAACAAAACCAATTCCATGCATTCCATTCGACAGTAGACTATTCTTTGCAAGTAAAGTTCTCCTGATTCATTGACACCCAAGGCAAGTGATCACGGAAGGCGGAGAAAGCAAGTACCGGGCTACGCCTGATCACCGCTGCCACGGCCACCCCCCCTCGAGCGACCACCTGTCCTTCCACGACCACGGTTGTAGCCACCTCTGACTCCACCTCTCCCCCTCTCATATCCTGCACCTGCGTTATAAGAGCCTAAGGACGGATTATTAGCTCAGAGTTTGCATTTTCTCTGATGAAGAAGTCAAGCAGAAAACAAATATGTCAAGTGTGGAGTCATCAGTTTCAAAAGGCACAATCTTTTGCGCTCTGGACTTATCCAACACCCTTAGAACTACACCGAAAACTGATGGGAGAAGTCCTATGAAGATGGTACAAAGAAAGCTCTTTTCAAATTCTACTGGAAATCGTCCATGTAATAAGAAATGGAAAAAGAAACTTACCACCATAGCCCCATCCCCTGCCTCTCCCTCCTCGGCCGCGGTTGGAATAACCACCATTATCTATAGCAGGCAAGAAAAATCAAATAAGCATTTCCCAATTAGAAATATAGAAATAGAAGTGCTGTTACACCTATAAACAATAAGTGAAGGTGCCTCAGCAATATTGTCAATGCTTACAATTTGTATCTTGATAATTTCCACCTTGGTAGTTTCCTCCCTGATAGTTTCCACCTCGATAGTTTCCACCATCATAATTTCGGCTTCGATAGTTTCCACCTTCGTAATTCCCACCATAGTAGTTTCCACCACCTTCATAGTTTCCACCACCTTGATAGTTCCCATAACCTCCCCTCCAGCTCCGTCCTCTCCCTCTCCCACGGCCACCTCTCCCTCGACCATACGATTCTAAAATTCAAGAGCTCAAAATCAGTTGCCAGCTACTTTTTTCTGTTGGGGTGTAAATGCAACCGGTACAGACTAAGGATACCTATTTATTCACATTACCTTCATCATAAACATTGTAGGGTAGACGTGCCTGTCGAGGTTGCTGCTGCTGGTAATACTGTGGCCTGGACTGTTCTGTATTATGAGGAGGTTGGTACCTAAAGAGGGAGATAATCCTCGTCAACATGGAAAGAATTATATGCATATACACATATCGGTAGGTAATATAAAAATAAATTGAGAACTACGGGGTTGATAAACATTGCAAGGTAAATCCACCAATATTACAAGCATTAAAAAACTGTAGAAAAACTTAGCAAGCTAGCTCTGAATTAAGACACTTTAGATCTCCTTAATCTCGAATTAATAGCATGATCTCTCTTTCTATCTAAAAGATTTTAAGAAACAACATACATGTTGCTTACCCAGGAGAGTTTTTGTCAATTTCCCTCGTAGACAAGGTAATTGTGATCATTGAAACTTGCCTAGTCATCTCCACACTGCATCAGATATCGTCATCATATAGCTATCGCATGCAATATGGAAGTAAACAAATAAAAGATAATGAAAGTCATAGGATGGAGCTTACGGTACAAGACCCTCCTCTATAGGTTCCCAAACATCGGTTATGCTGACTGAACTGATGGCAGTATCTTGGTGCAGTCGAGGAATCATTGTCTGCATGAAATGGAAACAATGATCATTAAATGTATAAGCAATAAAGACTCAAACTCAAAGAATGGAAGATGGGGAAGGTTAATGGGCACCAACTTTTATTCTCTCTGCAATTGCCACCGTCTTACTAATCGCTTGACCCATTGCTTTCAAGACAATCTCTCTCATGCGCTTCTCCTTCATAAAAAATATTTGGCATGTCACTCCACAATGAGAACTGAGATGAATAATACAGTAAACCATCACGCATGCAGGTCGGGCGCCTCAACTAATTATTCATAAGGAAGAGGGAGGACTTCTCGTTAATTTTTCCACGATAGGAATGTCAAAGGACTTCAAGTATGTAACATCAGGATCAACAAGCAATCACCATGAAGCAGACAACTCATCGGTTTTATCTTAATGGCATATAGAATAGCAAGTGGCAAAGATGGTACTAGGCACATGACTTAAAACAAAGACAAGTGAAGAGAATAATGGCCTATGACAACATAATAGAAACATACACATATTTTCTGAACCGAAGATAAAATGTTAACAGGCTCCCCATCCATATAGCATAAAAATCCTACTGCTTGAGGAAATAATATTTGCACGGAAGCAACAAGCCCTATTGTAAAGAAATCAAGTAATTCAACCATGTCATGAAAAGTCAAGTAAATACAATATTAACAATCAATTTAAGCAGCTAACTTATCTGCAAACCAGAAGAAACCCAAGAAAGAAAGAAAAAAAAGGAAAAACAGCAATGCTTCTTAGAATACGCTTGATTGTAATGCATTCCCAGAACAAATCCAAAGGAGAAAACTGTAACACAGCTGGCACATCCCTCAGAACCTATCAGAAACGGAACTCATATAATTGTAGAACAGCACAGAAGCTGTACAACATGGCATCAATTTTACCAACATGGGAGTGGCATCTTGCATGCAGCAGCACTAATACATTATCAAAACAAATAATGCTAACAAGGTGGAGAGAGTTTGCTACATAGGTAGTGTCTAAGCACTTCAGATCTCCATTATACGCGGACAAGCGTCCAATCAAGCAGAACAATTCAATGGAAAGCTCCCGACAGCTCCAACATTCCAGAACCCAAATACAACGATAATCACAAAATAACAGCAGCATCAAGGACAGAATCATCACACACAACAGCTACAGAAAGCCTACTTCGTCGCAGAGCCGATACTGCAACGGATGACCTAAAACCATGGAGAATGGGGAGAACGGGAGCTTGCTAAGACGATACCTGGAGAAGAGTGGTGGCGTAGCTGACATAGTTCCGGATGAGGCCTTGAGAGGTGATTCGGATCTCATTCTCGTTTATCGGAGACTCGGGCTTCGGCCTTTCCACTCTCTGGTACCGGTCCATGGCTTTGCCCTAAGCTCTTCGCCCACACAGAGAGAACCCTAAAACCCTAAAATGGAAGCAGAGGAGAAGAGTTGGGAAGAAGGTGAAGTCTCCTAAATGCTAAAACCTCGGCCCGCCCTCTCTCCCTTTCCGGTCCCAATCAGAAAATTTTTAATTTGCAAGGGCAACCCAAATTTTGAGCTTAATTGCTGTTATTTCCCAGAACTATGAAGCCATTAACATCAATCACCAAGCCCTTTCGTCCTCGGTCCTCCATATTTTCTAAAGAGAAGGTGGGGAACAGCCTTAGTTAGGTGTCCGATTCCAGTTTTGTAAATAAAGAAAAAATTCACAATTTCATTTAACAGTTGGTTGGCCCTTATCGAGTTTGGCTTAGTCATAATTTATTCGATTCCTAAGTATTACGTAATATACTAAACAATTTTCTAAGTATTTTTTTTGAAAGTTAGATTGACTTTCTCTCTCTCTCTCTCTTTTTTTTTGCTCAAAGTTAGATTGACTTTCATCGATTCAAAAGTTAGGTCTATACAAATTTACATAAAGTCAAAATTGGAAGGAAAAAAAGAAGAATCTAATTTATGATGTAGTATCCATGTACCGAAAGCAGCTTACTTCTAATAATATGAAATATCAACTGGTAAATAGCATGGAGTGGCTTAACAACTTATTGAAAGATCCTCCTATTCCTTTCCACCCAAATATGATAGATGTTGCAATAAAAAAATGAGAAGACATATGATATAGTCCAATGTCTTCCTTGGCCAAGAAATTGAAGTAGAATGTAATACATCAGTCCATCCACCAAGGATCCTACTTGAGGGAATCAATAGCCTCAATCTCAGCCAAACATCCCTTGTAAATGAGCAAGCAAAAGAAATATATATGTGATTACTGGTTTCATTTTCAGCCACACAAAATATACATTGTGAATTCTCAATGCTTCCCATTGCGATATTCGGTCCTTAACTGACAACCTAGTTTTGATTGCAAGCCAACTAATAAAGGAAACTCGTGGAATATGGTCAGGGAACCAAATAAGTTGGTGTCAAGGAACCTTAGGCTGACACTCTCTAATGCTTTCCCACACTATCCTGTAATGAAAATGGAATCTAAGAAACCATGGAGGCAATGATAGAGGCTTGAGGATCACCACTTCGAGGCCAAAGACTGCACATTTGTCCATTGGAGCAATTTATTATCCAGTTTTATATGAGGAAAGCACATTTGTCCATCGAAGCAATAGTGAGATAAAATTCCAAGTGGCTGCCAAGGGTCATGTGAAAAGGAAATACGAGAGCCATGTCCAATTCTACGTGTGATATAAGGTTTAGCAACCTCTCGGAGTTTAAGAAGGTTCCTCCAGCTCCATGAATTTCATTTGAATGGTTTTATAGATTAGAAAGAGTTGAACTTCATCAACTCTAAGTATTATCCATATATATGTTCTTAGGAGGCTTCCCCCCTAAGAACCCACTTTTAAGGATAAAATTGTATTGACTACATTCAAAATAGACAATATCTCTTGAATAAGAGAAAGTTTGCGATGCAACGGTATACTAAGTCAGCATTGCCACATGGCGCCATGAGCCAATAAGAACTCACCACATCTGCAATTCGACAATGAGAAATTTAAACTGCAAAACATATAATCAAACCCTTTCTTTTGAGTTAAATAATCTTAAAAAATTAAAACAATCCTAAGAAATTTTAACATCGACTAGCGAAAAGATGAAGAGGATGCTGAGAGTTGTCGAACATCGATTTTTCAAGGTCTCCTAAATTTTTTTGGATTTTTAATATGAAAAGGAAGGGTTTGCAAATATGTGTTGTCGTATAAATTTCTTATCATAAAATTACAGATTTGACCAGTTTTTTTTGGCTCTGACACAATATGATAATGTTAATGTGGTATCACCATTGTAACAAAGACTTTCTCCCTGAACAACAAGCTTTCCATGTAAGGATTCTAAATTCATCATGTCAAGTTGATCTCAACCGTCACCATATCTAGACACGTCCGTCTCACAATCGCTATCTTCCACATCCCCATCTTCGTCCCTTAGCCCAAAAAGTTTCCACTCGACATAATAACTTCTCTTGAGCCCCTCTAGAGGCAAATCCTTATACACTAGACACAAATCCGTGCTACGAATTGAATGGTCAAATATATAATTGATTATTAAATCATACTTTTATTTTACATACCATTTTTATATTTTATGATTGTCATGAATAAAAAAATAAAATGCATATAATTAGAACAAAGAAAATTAGATAACAGTTACTGATAGCTATAGTCTTAAAAGTGATTTTACCATTTTACACATTTATCATTGTTATTGGTTTATTACCAAGTATATTTCAGAACATCAAAAGTGAAACTAATTACCTTTATCCTCCCCCTCACATAAATAATAAATAAGAGAGATGGGTAGTTTGGAATTTAAAAGCGAGATTAAAACTACTACTTTCTCTAATATAATAATAATAATAGATAATAGAAGATAATAGATATAACACGTAATAATGTAACAAACCAAACACTCATATAGCACAATATAATCCGTTATACAAAAAATTCTCGTTTATTGTAATTAGTTTTGATTTGTCATTTTTATATTTAATTTATTATTACATTAAAAGTCATGCAAAAAAAAAACCCAAAAAATCGGACCTTGCTACTTTTCATTGTCTTAAATGGTTCTCGATATAGCTTAAGGTTTGAAAAAACTAGACTGAAAAACTTGGGTCTTAAAACGATAACTTCACCCAGGTTATGGTTAGGGATGACAAATGTGATCAGCCTCGACCCGCAATG
The DNA here is from genome assembly GCA_037672795.1 of Lagerstroemia speciosa. NCBI lineage: Eukaryota > Viridiplantae > Streptophyta > Magnoliopsida > Myrtales > Lythraceae > Lagerstroemia > Lagerstroemia speciosa. Next base: position 4,720,621 of record CM075308.1, read on the forward strand.
GGGAGGGCGGGGTTAAAAACCCGACCCATGCACGGGGCGGGTCTGGATCTATGTCTGTCACTGGACCCATCGCTGCCCCAACCGGTCCCGCTATATTATATAATCCAATTTCCTATTTTTAAATTAAATTTTATTTAATTTATAAATATTTAATCTTAATAAAATTGAATGATGATAGCTCTATTTAGTCAAAATTATGTAAATTATAACTATTTTACATCTGTTTAACTATATTATTATAAATATATAAATTTATACCGTATTTTAAATTATATTTTATGAAATATTAAAATATTTTTAATTAATTGGACTGACATGTGCCTGCCTTGCCCCGCACGGGTCACAGGACGGGTCGACCCGTTCTGGGTGGAGGGCCTGCATGAATTTTCAAAATACCGGCCCGCCCGGCCCATTGCCATACCTAGTTATGATGCCTCCTCAATGGCCGAGGCCCAGATCTCCACCCACTGTCCAGAGCCATGGACCCGATCATCTGAAGGTGGTCCGTCATGGCCCATTTTCTCTTGCACTCCCCGCCACCTCCGCCACTCCCAGAAGCTACGATTCTCAATCCGAATATAACGGCTTCCATAAATTGAAACCCCAGACTCCCCGGGCGAGCTTTGAGGAAGAAATCACCGATCAATCAATTGGCGATGAGTTACATCCTAACGACGCTGACGAAGAAGAAGGAGGTCGACTCCGCCATCAGAGACACCATCGATAAGGTCCTCGTTCTCCGCTTCGGCAGGGCCTCCGACGCCGGCTGCCTACAGCTGGATGACACCGTGAGTTTCTGAGCTATTTTCAATCTCCGATGCTTGTCTTCCTTCTATGTCGCTGGTTTAGCTCTATTGATGCCTCCGAATCACCGTATAGCTCGCGAAATCGGCGAGGGAAGTTTCGAAGTTCGCCACCGTGGCTCTCGTGGATATAGATTCAGAGGACATTCAAGTCTATGTCAAGTACTTCGACGTCACGCTGATCCCTTCCACTGTCTTCTTCTTCAACGCTCATCACATGAAGATGGACTGCGGGTACCTCTTCTGCTTAGATGTGATCTCGTAGAAGAGATAGATATGTGATTTATGCTGTAAATTGTTCCTATTTGTAAGTGAAGAATGCTAATGTATGTTCTTGCATCAAATGCTTCAATCTCTGCTTGCCATAGCGGCAGTTACAAATTTATCAAAAATTGTTTTAACTCTAGCAATCTTGTGCAATTTTATCTTGCTCGTTGAATAGGGATTAGATTGTTCTTACTTCTTCCGGTTATGATTACAAGTGAAGAATGTTATTCACAAGTCTTTGACATTTTAGATGCTTCCGGTTATGATTACAGAACTGCAGATCACACTAAATGGATAGGAGCATTTCACAGGAAGCAGGACTTTATTGATGTTGTCGAGGTAAGTGATTGGATTCCTTAAGGATATGCTAAAGTCAACCTATATTCTAGTCTGTGTTCTGCTCTCCGATGAAGCAAATTTTGTGTGCTTGAGACTGCAATGTCAATATCTGGGAAAACCTTTGGTTTATTCATCACTCATCGGACAATCTTAAGCTTTTAGATCATGTAGCAGTGGCCTTCAAAATTTCACATGGTTTTAGTGCTATTCAGTATCAATGCTCGCATTATGTCTTTGATTTGTGTCAATCCCATGCT
>CM075308.1:5931076-5946185 GCA_037672795.1 Lagerstroemia speciosa
ACTAGAGATCACTTCCAAAGGTTTGCTCTCAGTTTCTTTTACATACATACTCTCATCAATACTCTCACTGGTGACTGGCTGAGAGGTTTTGCTCTCATTTTCTTCCGCATCCACAACATGAAGAGTTCTCCCAGTGGATTCTTTTTTATTGCTTACTGTTGCTGCCCCAACATCCTTATCTTTTCCCTTCCTAGGAGATGCTCCGTTAAAGGTTATTCGCTTACCCAAAATCTTCCCCTGGACACTCTTGACTGTAGTTTTTTTGCTGATGGATGGTCTCGAAGGTGGGGAAGCACTCGAGGGCACAGATAGATTCTTGGTCACAATTATTTTTTGGATGCCTGTGCTCTCTGGTGGCTTCGTCTCACCCCTCTTTTGGAGTCTTAAGAAAGAGGAGCCAGAAGAGGATAACTGCCTGAAAGACAAAGAACTTGACTTTACAGGCCCATGGGCGCTCCCTGATAATCTCCTATCGTTGGATCTTGAAGATCCACGTTTTGTAGTCTCATTTGAAAGTTTTTTCAAGGTCCCATTGGTTGGCGAGGATCGTTTTGAGGTCTCACTGGTAGAGACAGGATCCTTCTTTGCGAGTTTCTTATCATTTAGTGAAAGAATACTTGAACTGTGTGAGGGCTTGGTCGTCACTACAGGACTCTGCTTCTTCTTCTTCTTTTTCTCCACTAGAAGACCACTGCTCACCGAATTTCGCCTATCAGACATCAGTACCTTCTGTTTTAGAGCCTCATTAGCTTCAGGGACAGGAATCTGAGAATTGGGTGATGCTTTAGGCCAATTTACTGGAGAATTCTTCTTCTTTTCAGGGAAAACTGCGCCTTTCACTAGAATTTCATCCTCAGGTGGCCCGGTGATGTGCTTCCTGCGCAGGGGATTTCTAGCCTTCGGTTCGCATGAGTGTGCCATCCCAAACTTGCAAACATCGTGGCAGGAACCAGTTGAAGCTCTGAGATAGTTCGCTGCCAAACTTGAAGAACTTGATGGGCTGGTTGAGTTCCTTCTCGAGCTGACTGCTGCCCGTCTTATCTGCTCCAATGTGACTGCTGCATTGCTACTCTCCCCAGCCATTAATCAGATGCACACTACTGCAAAGAGATGTGCCAGATTTTCACTTCAACTGGCTGAAGAACACGTATAAGCATCACCATTAGAGAACAACAAACTATTCCAGAAGAAGGGATTATCCAAATTTCTCGTTATTACACAAAAAAGGGTAATCCAGGGAGCTGAGAAACAAAGGTGACAGAAAGCTAAATGAAACAGTAACCATAGCTAAGAAAACCTTTCAAATTCCTAAATGCAAAAGGCCTCTCTATCTGAACCGAATTCCATTCCCTTATATAAGAACAGAGAGACATGAACCGCAGCATGAATATCATAAAGGAGACCAATTTTGATCACTGCATATATCAGTAAGCACAAAGATACAAGAACGTCAAATTCCATATTCAATAGCGACAATTTCTGAAAATTGGAAAAAAAAATTCTTCCCGATTAAGTAATTGATCATAAAAATAATACACTCAGTTTCCGATTCCCATATCACACAGACATAGGAAATTAAAAAGAAAACACACCGGAAAAATCAATGGGATAGAGAATCCGACCAATACTAACGAAAGATGAAAGCTTTTAAGCGCAGCCATCAACGGAAACATTCAGAGAACAGGAACCCATGTAGAATCTGCAATGGAAAATCGATTCGGCAGGCGCTTACGGGACATACACTTCTTCTGTGGCAGCTTCTTCGTCCTCCAGTGTAAACCAAGGAGAGAGGGGAAGGCCAGCGGACACTGAATGAGGCCCGCTCGAGGTCGAGGTTTAAGGGCCACTCCGCCTTCACGGAGTAGTATTACTTTTATGGGAATTCGAATTATAATGCTGATGAAAAGGAACGTTGAATCTTTGGGCTTTGCTTCTGAGGTCGTGCAGGCAACTGATTTTGGTAGGCAGCTTCTTTGCGGCAACGCGTCTGTTAGCGAATCTCAAGCGGGAGGGCGGGGGCGATTTCTTCTTCCCCCTCTCCCTCCTTTTCTTTTCTCCTCCTTTTTTTTTTAAATTTTTTTTTATTAAATCCCTTACCAATATTTTATTTATAGAAAATGTTTCATTTAATTAGTCAATTGGCGGTTTTAATTTATTGCAAATTATAGAAAATTAAGGACATGATAAGAATGGGAAGGTGACCGATTGTCAGGTACAATGTTTCGTTCTTATCGAGAATTTTTCAAGCTAAAAAAAATTGTAAGAATATATTACATGATATATATGATCTTTTTTGATAAATCACATGTATATAAATATCATATTAATATATTAAATATAAATTTGACTTAGAGCATGTATAAGGTGATATTCCTATCGTACAGAAAACCCTCTCTTCAGAAAAATTCTCAGGCGGTCTTACCTCATCACGTGGTATAAGGACTAATCAAATGTGACAAACGAGTAAATTAATGTTAATCATCCAAGTTGTTATTATAATATTACTAATCAAAGAAATTTAATTAATTCTTTCTCATTGCTCATTTTGTCTAAAATTTTTTCTTCTCCTCATGTAGAAAGTCTTCAGTGTATAACCGTCCAATTATAATTTAGCATGCAATTAATAATTATGTCATTATAGTAATTAAATCCTAAAAATATTAAAAATAAGAAAAAGAACTAATAAGTAGTGAACCCTAATTAAAAAATATATAAATGATAAAAAAATTGTTAGACATCCTAATAATTTTTAACCTTAATTGAATAAATATATAAATAACGAATTTTGATTAGACGGATATATTACGTCAGTATCGACCGCGTGCGCTACCCGTAATTGTACCATAATGATTACATAGAACTTTCCGACTGCAACCGGTGTGTAAAGATATAACTATTTACTTGATGGTAATGTAAAATATAAATAAAATAAATAAGTTAAATATTTTAAGAGAAGATTTTTAGAAGCAGATAATCGGAGGGAAAATTCTAGAAATTAAATCGAGTAATTATAATCTTTCAATCGTGTCACTTCAGTTGTGACTTCACTATTTTATTACATGTTCGATTAGATGGTACATTATATGATAAGTGAATGTAGAGTTGAAAAGATTATCCATATGTGTGAGTTTTTCAAAATCAACAATACTTACTCTCTCATAGTTTTCAAATTAGGATTGGACCGACCGGTCTGGCCAATTTGATCGGAAACTGGATTTAAGTCCAGTCCGATTTGCGAGTTGAAGTTGGTTGAGTCCAGTGAGCCGGCCAGTTCGATTGATCGTCATCCGAGCCTATTAGGAATATCCCAATTCCTACAAGAAACTGGGTATTTATAGAGTAAAATTTATTAATATTTATCATCGTCGTTTACATCACCTTTTCCGACGATGCATATGCCTAAAGGACGCAGTAACTCATACCACAGGACGGAGCATCCATATCATAGAGAACATACTTTGTACAATAACCTTCTGAAATAACAATTGAATTGTTTTGAGCTCAAAGGGCACGGCAATCCATTGAAAATGAACAGTGGGAATGCAGAATCCTGTTTCGAGCCTATCATCAGGATGAATATTTAAATACCAGAATTATACTTTTAAGAGATCGGTCAATTTGAAAATTCTGAACGTCCTGATCTGGGTCCACCTAAGGTAGATGATGGGCCATACTAGCCCTAATTTCATTAGATTGTTAGTGTAGACATTCTTGATCTGTTCCTCTATGATACCACAGAACACAAAATCCTTTTGAAAATTTTTATCATTTATCAAATTCTTATTTGCAATAAGTAAAAATATTGCTCAGATAGGTTTTTTTTTTGCCTAAGTGGCACCTCATGAAAGTTAATCCTACTCTTATATATGAGAAATTTCTAATCGAGCAAATTCACGGATGTCCTAATAAGCTCGATTAATTATTATTTAACCCGTTAGTAGAAAAATTACATCATCGGATATAATTAATAGATAAACTAAGTTGATGTAATATTTTTTTATTAATATATTAAATAATTATTAACGAATTAACGGATAATTTAATTAAATTTACTTCACGGAAGAATTTCATAATTATATAGATAAATTCATCGAAATTTCTAATCATATTTATTTTTGCTCTCTCTCCCCACTCGCCTTTGCTTGGCTACATTGGCGATTGATTGTCACATATTATTAGGAAAAAAACTCACGTTTACATTGTTTATTTTTCTCATGACAAGGCAAGGCTCGATTTTGTATTTATTTACAGATAAATTCTCTCGCGTCTTTTCAATCATTAATTCTTAATAATATTAATTTGGCCAAAAAAATCATTAAATGGTCACTAAATTGGCCGAATAAATCGTAGAAGAGGACATGATATTTAAGCCATATCATTTTCTGTAGATCTTTAAATTACTGACGCAGGCCTTAGAAAGCGGACAAGAAATTATATTCCTTGCCCCCGAAATATTGGATTTAATAGTTTATATTTGCGATTACTGTTTCTTTTTTTCTTCGCTATCATTCGTACTAAAAAATTATATAAATCTCTGACTGATATAGTTCTAGCAGGGTCAGTCCGTTCAAGTGTAAAACTTTTCGGTACAAGTTTTCTCCATTCACTAAACTCGAATATGGAATCTTTACTTAGAAGTACCAAGCATCGAACTGTTTAAACTAACTCATCTCGGTCCGAATTCTTTATTTTAAAGTATTTGTGTTTAATAGGTTTAAGGTCTAGTGAAATTACCTCGTACTAAGGTCTAGTTTATGAATCAATATGAACTAATTCAAGTAGTAAGATACTTGTTGGCATTGAATAAAGGTCTCGGTTCAAGCATTCACGAATAGAGAAAACTCATGCTGAGAGAGATTTACCTATTAATGGACCGACCCCACTTGAATTAGACTAATCAGTAATCCAAAAGATTTATGAATATCTGTGGTATACAAAAAAAAGGTATAATTTATGTATGATGGAGATTAATCTCAAGTAACAGACATAAAATCTAGTGATCACAAGAAAAAATATTACTAGTTGAGATCAAATAGGATAATTTAATAAAAATTTTAACTGAATGTGTCGAAGGGGAAGTCCATTGTCAAAGCATAGGGCATAGTTTATTAGACAGTCCTTTAATATTGAACTTAAGCTAGAACCTAGCACAACAAATGTAGTTGAAATGTGTTGCATCTAGCTTAACAACCCCTTCCTCATTAATCAATATTGAAAACAAATCGAGATTAACACTCGAGATCAGTCTTAGTACTCCAACCCGATGATCCTTACCACACTAAGGTCAGGCGACCCTGTGGTCAAGACTCCACCAGTTGCCTTGACATTCCAAATTCGAGCCTCCCTGTGCGAATTCAGAACATTCCAAGGGTAAGGATTGTCTGCATTACCACACGGTGAAAGCTTGTGTAAGCTATCCTTGTCTATCGACCCTTAACAACTTGGTGGTAGCTAGGTTGTTCAATATGAGGGTAGTTATGTCGGGTCTACTAATCCAAAACTCTAAAAGAAAAAAAAACAATAATGTTTTGTCAAAAAAAAAAATCAAAACAAGTGATATAAACTGAAGTGGATGAATAGTTCACATTATGCATATGCATGAAGCAGTGAACGCGAATGGATTAGTTCATGACTGATAGCTAATGTCAAGTAGTTTGTTATTTTTAACCAATTTCTTGGTGTACTAGCGGCAATCCAGCCACCATCCGCTATGTAATTTTTAAGTTTTCGTGATCAATCACGAACATATCAGACGAACTAAAATAACCAATACTAACATTGATCCTGCTAATATAGTACCACCAAAGGCTTAGTGTAGCATAACGAGCCAGTGTCTTTAAGGTATAAGTTTAAGAGTCTCTTCTAATAATATTGTCAAGAGTAAGACTCAAATCTGTAACATCAACGTCGTCAAACTGTATGGAAGTGAGTTTCAAATCACTAGGCCACCACCCTTACTGCTATTGGACACACTAATAAGATTAGGTGCTTTTAATTCCTTATATATTAACCTCCTGCAGGTGACTGTTATCATTAGATTGAGTTAAATAATTTAAAAAAAAAAAAAGAAACTTCTAAAAATATTGTAACTTTTGCGACATGTAAAGCCCTTTAGCTTAGATTCATGCGGAGGCAGATCAGAAATCTTTTCCCCTTTTCTTTCCTAGCTTTCTGCAATATCTTTTCAGACTCTCCTTTTCCTTTTCAGAAATTATTAGATTATTTTGTTTTGGTCTGTGGCTTCATTGAGCAGAGAAATCTTGTATGCAATTAGTAAATCATATAATAATGTTTACGTGATATTACAAATCAACAAAATTTAATTATTTTTAATGTTTAATTAAAAATTTTAAAATAACTAAATCTTGTTTGTTTGAGGCACGACATAAGTACTACCATTTGGTATAACAATTACATTGAAGACTCGTTCCATTGAGTATAATTACAATCTATTGAGGAATCCTAACTAAGGAGGGAAACAAATAAAATTCAGTCATTTTTAACATTATTTTTTAATTTTAGGATTTAATTAAAAAATTTTAAAGTGACTAAATCTTGTTGGTCTGTGACACTATATAAGTATTGCCACTTGATATATTAGTTAAACCGATGACTTATCCATTGAGTATAATTACAATCTATTGAGGACTCCTAACTAAGGAGACAGTCTGAAGATGATCGGGTATATCACATGATAATATTGATATAATATATCAATTTAATTAGCACTTACTATTTGTTAAGGTTTTTCTCATATTTTTAAGGATTTAATGTCAATTATATGTCAAATAGCACGTGTTATATACTTATATTCGATGCACTAGAAACTTTCTCGGAATTAAGAGGTTTTAAATTCAATCGTTACTAGATTATAGGGATGGTAAAATGACCTTCAGATCCGACCCATCCTGATCAGATCCAACTATCTCATTCCGCCCCCTGCAATAAAATATAATATTATTATATATGTTAAAATCAATTTAATCTAATTTACGGATATTTTTATTAAAATAAATTGAATAATAATAATTTTATTCAATTAAAATTGTGCAAATTATAATCACTTTAAATTTATTTAAATATATTATTATAAATATATAAATCTACGCTATAATTTACATGTATTTATTAATTTTTCGTAATTCATGTCGACCTATCAAGAGTGCGAGGCATGTCTGAATCTTCAATTACCTAGGCCACCTCTACCATTATCACCTACCGCTGCGACTCCTTGTATATACCTTTTATTTTCATCTTCATCTCCGCTTCCTTTAACGCGGTCACCTCTTCCATAACCGAAAGTTAGAATCTATGAAGTTGGAGAAATGAAGGTTAATAACCTGTATAAATGGTCATCGTTGCTATTCATTGAGATAATCTTGATTACTATATCTCACTGCATTATTATAAGGTATTATCATTCCAATTATATCACGGACTTAAGAGGGTTGAGTTTTCCATGTAATGATTGTATCATATGACAGTACTTATATGATATTACGAACCAATAATGTTCAACCATTTTAAGATTTTTTTATAGAACTTTAAAAGAAACGAATAAACCTAGAGATAATCGAGTTTATTGATTTATGATACCGAGAGGTAATGTCACCGATATATCTGATACATACACTACTTTCTCCTTGAGAGGAGGGATGGGTGGCCAAATTGGGCTTTATAAAGAAATGGAAAAGCCAGTTTTGGAGGAGAAAAGTTGAGCAAACTCTCTTCCATTTCAATGATTTCTTCAGTGGAGGAGGCAAAAGGGTAAGACTTTGCATCCACATGTTGGAGGCACAGGCATGTGTCCTTGAAGCTTTAGCAAAAGTTGGGAAGGAAAAATGGGTCACTTTAGCAATGAGAACTTTAGCAATTTAAAAAAGAAACTTATAATAGATGATTTATAACATCTTGCTTCAATTTTGCCACATCGATTATTTGCAAATTTAGTGTAAATTCTGTGTAAAAGTTCTGATAATTCATGACGATCAACTGGTCCAGTTTGACGGATCATTTAAAATTTGACCGACTTCCTTACTATATTCAAAGATTTATTACTAGCTAGTACCTAATCATCTCCAAGATTTGGATTGTTTCAAGAGGATGGCTAATGTATCTGTGCTCGCACTCGATCCAGATCGAAGTTTAGGGGGTCAATTCTAATCGACAGACTTCCTCATAATCTTTGGCTCTCATATCATACAATGTTTACCGGTCTTTCGTATAATCAAAAGAATGATGACTAATATTTTTTTTAATAACCGAGGCATCCGAGCGCCTTTCGGGTCTGGCTAGTGGTGGTTGCAACACTTCCTCCTTAGGGTACACTCAATAGCCCGCAAACCACGTGTACTAGGTAAGTTAAGCGAACCTGACGGGTTCAAAAGAGCTGAAAGCCCCCACCCACAAAGGAACACCCCTCCTGGGGATTAAACTCAGGACTTCTTGGAAGAGGCCCCAATTCAAGGGGCATGGGGGCATAAAAATGAAGGGGGGCCATTAATATAGCAAGAAGACAACCACATTGGATTCATTTTCACTTGCCTATCACTCTCTTCTCTAGCATATCCTTTTCTTTTTCAGTATATAATGAAGATATATAAATTTAAAAAAGGAATACAAGGAATAAGGGAATAAAGGAACACGAGAGTTTCACCGGTGAGAATTGAAACTAAAACTTCTTGATTCCAAGTTGACGGCAATCCAGCTGTTCCAAAACTTATTTATCTCTAGCATGTAGCTTTTAATGGGGTGTCGGGCCACAAGATGAAACTCGACTAAAGTGTAGAATCCTGCAAAGGGTTGTACTGGTTCGAAATTAACTCCTAATCAATTAGGTGAATCCGAGGGCTGACACTCGAATTTCTTTTATATATCTATGTCAAAATACCTATTAGAAGTGTAGTTTTTGGGTCAGGTATGTAGAATATTAACTTCATGAACTATACTATGTCTTTTTCTTTTTCTTTTTTATTGTTCTACACTGACAGGATCCATGTTAGACAACTCATCATCGAGGTCTGGTAAAAATAATCGGCTGTGACTGACCAGGTTGAAAGGACCAGCTTCTACACTGGGACCAGGTAAGAATGAGGATGACAAACTCCGCATGGTCAGCTTCGTTGATTGACATAAGCCACTAATCCTCATCATCCAAGTAAACCTGCAGCTTGCAATCCTTCACTCTTTCACTCCGTCCCGATGTGGAACTATTTTCGTGTTCTACCAGGAAGAATTAAGATCACCATATGTAATATATCTTAGACACCCGAGATTTCCTTATCATCCAAGAATCTAAAATATCCACCAATTATATGATATCCGATTCTTCTTATAGATAAGGTTTCAATCTGGCAAAGGTTCGATACGCAATTTACTTCTCAACACTATCTTAATGTTTGCCAAGTGGCTCTCCGTCCCCTGACGGGATTAGTTCCAACGAGTATATGGTGGATTGGAAGTTGGCATCGCATTAAAGGATGGTACAATTTTCTTGCTTCCCGTAGATTGAATTGTATATCCGTATGACGGAATATGGCATGCTCTCACGCAGGGTGTTCGTGGTTCAATTCGGTCCGATTTAACGATATAAGGGTTGAACTGTAACCGTTTTATGAAGAAAAAAAACGAATTGTTTAAAACTAGTTCGTATGTTTCAATTAACTAAATTTTGTAATATATATTTAACTTGTCTAAATTAGTACCAAATTGTTAACTAATTTGTTATATAAACAAATAGAATTCAATATATAAACACAATTGATTCGATACGATTTGAAATTAATCTAACCGAACCACAAAAACTCTAATTAATATATATTTTAGTTTAAAATTGTACATTTCAATTTAATTTTTATTTTATTTAATTATTAATTAAAAACGGTTAGGTTTAATTAAACCCAATTAACTGAACTAGTTGTATAAAGTGATTGAGCAGATTTCTTCTCCGTAAAAATCGAATGACTTGCGAACCGGTTTAAATGATTCAATTATTTTTATTTGGTTTGGTGAGTTTCAACGATTCGATTTGAATTTTTTGTTTTTATGCAGAGCAGTACATGGGGCCGCCAAAGCATTTGATGCCAATACTAGCAACTTCGTCGGTTGCCTGCAATGTAGGATAGGAGAAAGTCTTCTACTTACCGAGTATATTTAGGAGTGTGCAAAAATAGGTTCAGGGGCTGAACCGGTTCTAAATCAACCACAAGAACCAGTTCGGTTCGGTCTAGTAAATTAAAACTATGGGAAAAGCTGGATTACTTCCAATCAGTTCAGTTAACCGATCTGAACCTAATTGTTTTAGAAGTAATTTGGTTTGGTTGAAAAGATTTATTTAAATTTAAAAACTGCTGTTTCATGGCCAATTGTGGGCTATTTCTAGCAGCCCATGAGGCCTCCAATGGCCCAAAAAATAGCTATGCCCATTTGGCCTTGTGGGCTTATATTTCAATATCTTCAAATGCATAATGACAGGATGGAGAAGCGGATGCAGCAACCAGTAACGAGATGCAACAACTTGGACGGCGGAAGAAGAAGGCCCAGACGAAGAAGAAGAAGAGAACTGCCCCAGCTAAACAGTGGACCAAGAAGAGCTGGCTGAACAGTAGACAGAGGCGGAAGAAGAAGGCACCTCCGACAGCGTCGACCGGCTCCATTGTGAGCATCTCTTAACAGTGAAGAGGCTCGAGTCGGGTGTGCACCGAACTGAGGAAGCCGCCCACCTGACAAGGCCCTCCAAATTCTTCTTCCTCTTGGTAGCGGGCGACTACGAACAACGAAGCGGCGACGACGAACAGTAAACTCTTCCCTGCTGGTGATTGGTGCACTACTCTTCTTCTTCCTCGAGCTATTTCTCCAAAAAAAAAAATATGCAGGGAGGGAGAAGGGGATCGACGAACGAGAAGCAAATGGACAGATGACATATTTTAAATATCTATAATAATAATTATTATATATTTAAAAGTAATTTAATTCGAACCAGTTCAATAAACTTATAAATTATTTGAACTGATTTTCAACTTAGAGACTGAATTGTGCTCATAGAAAGGAGAAATGGTTGGCATCTCCCTGATAGGGACGGCAGGAGCAGCCCCCGGGCTGACCTGTTACGCATCCGGTAAAGGCTTCCCACCTCTCGTGGATCCATAACCCAAAACTTAGAGACTGAATTGAAAGAGAACTGATTTGGGTTGAATTGGTCCTTTTCAATTCGGCTCTGGTTCAATTCCGATTCTGTTCATTCCGAACAAGATTTTATGCACATCCCTAGACACATTGTTAATGCTAGGGTAAATGACATTTTTTATTATCAATCTTTTGCGTTTTTACTATTTTGATCATAAAATCTTATTTTTTATCATTCACGTTCTCAACCTTTTAAATTTTTATCACTTTAATCTTATCATTACTTTTTCCAAAAAAAGGTATATTTCATGTAAAAAAGAATATTTCATCCAATAATTAATTTTTAACAAAAAAATATTTTTTAAAAATAAATAAAAAATAAAAAAATAAAAGAAAGTCAAAAATATCTGTAGAATTTTACAGGTGAGCACATTTCCTTCAAAATTGAGGTACATTCTTGATTAAAAATTGATTGATGACTGTTATCATTACAAAATTATGACTCGTTATGATAAAAGTGAATCCTAATTTTAGAAGATACATATGTTAATATTTCCTTAATCAATGACCGAATATGCTTTTTTAAAAAATATTTTTGCTGAAAAATAAATTTTGGATGGAATGTTCTTTTTTTTTGGAATATACTTTTTTTATAGAAAAAGCAACGGTAGGACTAAAGTGGTAAAAATTGAAAATGTTGAGGACGTAAATGATAAAAAATAAAGATTTAGGACTAAAACAGTAAAAAAGGTGAAATGTTGGAGACTAAAAGTGTATTTTTTTCCTTAATGTAATATCACAAACCTATTTTTAGAGTTATTTTTTATCTTAAATATTATTAAAAAAATTTTAAAATAATTAAACATTATTAATTTATAATATCATAAAACCACTTTCACATTCATACAATACTGTCTGTCGTACTAGCATGGCTAATTAATGCCGGTTTTAATTATTTGATTTGTGATTCATTGGTAGAGGGGAGTATAATAGAGAAAGAAGATTTGATACTATTTTCAACCTGATAATAAGCAGTCATGAATTTAATTTATGTAAGTAGAATTTTTTTATAATCATATATTTTATTTTCTTTTTATTTTCTTTTATATTTACATGTCTTTTTTATATCCTGAAAATAAAAGGAATGTGATAGAGGAGTAGCTGTGTCCACGCAACAGACCTAACACCCACGCAGCAGACCTAGCACCGACGCTTAGTCACGAGCTTGTAATAAATGTATAGACACGAATCGTGCTTAAATATATGTGGAATATTTGAATAATTGAATAGTTGATTTATAGTATATTATAAATTTAATTTATTTTAAAATTCATTAATTTATTGTAATAGTTATAATACTTTTAGTTATTATCACTATATTATATTAATTTTATCTTTTCAGGTTTTTAATTTCAAAACATTCATTTTAAAAAACAAGTTAGACTTTTACTGTTAAATTTGTAGATATGGGATGAGATAAAAAAATATGAACAGTTAATAAAATATTTGTCATTGAGGTCGTGTATATAAAGCGTGAGAAAAATAACAGAAATTATTATTTTATCCTTAATTTATAGTATTATTAAAATATGTGCATATCATAAATTTTAATACGTAAAGTAAATTGAGAACAAATATAAAAAAATGAGAAAGACATCAATCTATCAAGCGTTTGCATATAATAGTATAAATATATAGCACATTAATGAACAGATAATTATTTCCGTTGCATATCACCTGGTAATTGGTATCCCAAAACTTTATAAGATCTGACTAATTTAGATTTGAGGCAGATCGGTCCACTACGATGTTAAAAAAAATCTCATGACGTAAATTTTTTTATTTATAAAACTCGAACTTAAAATATCATTTAATAGAAAAAATATGTCTTACCATAGGCCTGGCCACAAACCGGTTTGGGCTCGGGACCGTCCTCAAACCATGAAGGTTCAGGTTCAGGGCAGGTTCAACTAGCCCCAAAACCGGAACCGTCGGTCTGGTTCCAAACCGGAAAAAAAATATATATAATATAATATATATATATAATATAAACCCCTCCCCTCGCCAATCACATCACCCAGCCACCCCCACCCCCCCCCCACCACCCCAACCCCCAGCCTACCCTACCCTATTTTAAATTTGAATTTAAATATATGCAATATAAAATATAAATAAATTCGTTATATAAATTATCGTTTAAATTTTACTACGTGTAAATTTAAATATTAATAATTGTAAAAATTTTATAAGTGTAAAAAATTTAATTATAATTTACACAACGAACTCGTTATATAAATCAATTTTTGTTTAATTTTAATAAAGATTAAATAAGTTAGTTCAGAACCGGACAGAACCGTGATTTCGAATATAAACCGTCCGGTTCTGAACCGCCCCTGAACCTTCAATAGGAAGGTTCAAGGCCAGTTCTGGAACTGTGGCCGGGACTATCTTACCATCTCACCTCACGATCAAGGATGTTATGCTTTATTGGGAGAAAATGGACAGTGTAGTATGTGGCATCATGCCACATGTATATGTAAGTGACAAAATCAAAGTAGGAGTGTCTTAATTTTTTGAACTCGAACTATTTCTATCATCTTTGCTTAAATCATTTCAAAATTTATTTTTCGTTAGAATACGGAGCTAAAACTCGAGTAATAAAACTAAATAGCATGAGTAGTGTTGTTAAATGGGCCGGTTCAGCCTGGAACCGGCCCGTGTGAACCGTGAACCGGACCGGACGGGTCACGAACCGTAATCGGCCCGCCCCCTACGGGTTGAGGCACGGTTACGGGTTGGGTCGACAAAATTGACCTGTTGAACCGGAACCGGACCGGACCGTTATAGACCCGAAACCGTAACCGGCCCGGAACCGTGACCTTGAACCGTAAAAAAAAAAAAAAAGAGCTTGCAAAAGGTCAATGGTCAAACTGGCCAGTGGGCCCCACACTCTCCACCCCACCCCAAACCCCAACCCCCACAGTGGGCCCCATGCCCCCAACCCACTGCAAACATTTTTTTAAATATTTTTAATTTATTTATATTTAAAAATATTTAAATACCTAACATATCTATCAATTGGTAATTTTTTAAATTGAAATACTTGTTGTTTTAATATTATTTAAAAATAAGTAATTCGAGTTTATTTAAAAATGTTAAAAATCTAACATACCTTAATAAAATTAGTTATATAATATTAAATGTAAAAATGTAAACAAAATATAATTAGTCTAATTGGTTAAGATTATTGATTTTCAAGTAGAAGATTTCGGTTCGAATCTTAATAATAAAATCTTTTATTTTATTTTAAAATCGTAAAACCATAAAAATTCTAAAATTCAAAAAAATTAAAAAATAGCCAGTTCAGCCAGGACCGGACCATAACCGGCCCGTCTGTGGGACGGTTCCGGGCAGGGTCACTCAGGCCCGAACCGTCGACCCGGACCGGACCGGACCGTTTGCTTCCCGGTCCGTGTCGGGCCCGTCCCAGCCGGTTCATGAACCGGCTCGACCCGGACCGGAACCGGCCCGAACCGGCCCGGCTAACAACACTAAGCATGAGGGAGATAAACAAACCTTTTATTTTTATTCCACCGACAAGAAAATTTCACCAAAAAAATCTTTTTTTGTAAATTAAATTAATTAACATATAAAAAAATAAGTGGTCATGGTCCTTCCTACGTGGAACGAGGCGGCGCCCTCAGCCCCTCTCCTAAATCGTCAACGATTAATGGTCTGTCATAATAATTTCAAGTGATTTGATTTGATGTTAAGAGTCTGGTAAAGATCCTGGATTAATATCAAAAGGATATAATGAATTAATTAGTACTAATAAAAGTTGACGTAAGTGAAAGGGATTTGTATTGTTTAAGAAGAGGTGTCGGGTTCGAGCCCCTGTGAACGCCGTAAACCTTCTTGGGAGGTCCCCAGAAAACCGTCCTACAGTACCCCGAATTCGGATTAGTCGGCCAGTTTTCGGGTACCG
>CM075308.1:5946685-5990071 GCA_037672795.1 Lagerstroemia speciosa
TCTTTGTCCAACATAACTCGGGGGCCTTTCTTGTACCGTCTGTGCTGGGTTGGGTTCTTCTGCGGGAGGAAGTTCGTTCAAGTGCTGCTGTTGACTCGAACCGTATTCGAGTTTCTTAACTAGCTTATGCTTTGCATTCATCCAAATAGATCATGGCAATAACATGTAGTCGTTTACGGATGAATGCAGGATGAGGCGAGGCTGAGGGAGGTGCTGACGTACGCCAACGCGTGCGGGGCCATCACAACCACCAAGAAGGGAGCGATCCCGGCCCTACCAGCTCATCCTGATGTCGTGAGCCTCATGAATGGCTCCAAGTGAACATGAAACTTGCGATTTCCTCAACTCTTCTGCCCCGCCCACCCTTCTTCTTTCGTTAATTTACCATTTTTTCAGGAGTTTGCTTGCACGTCCGACACATGAAGAGGCTCTTGTTTTCTTTATTTTCTTTGTCCTTTTTTGTCTCTCTGGGTGGGGGCTTTCTGGTGTCTTTGTCGCTGTCTGTCTCTTCCTTGCATGTAACGATCGAAAGACTTACCTATTGTGTCCTTTATTAAGGTATCATTTGACCAATAAATTTTGCTTGGAGAAGAGAAGTAATGATTTGCATCCATCGAACCAAACAAAAAATCTTGTATGTCCGCTGTCATCGTGTGGCCACAACAATCAATAAAATGAGTCAAATCATATAGGCACTGTTTGGTGATATCGTTACACTTGAGATTCTCCCCTCTCGGACATATTTACAAAATTTTCAAATTTCTAGTTTGAAGGGTTATAACATCTATTTAAATGATTGTGTTGAACTTGTGCTGTCTGTTCAAGGAATTGTAGTTTATTATCACAACTATTTATAGAATCGTGATCTTATTTCAAACGGTTATAATTTCAGTTCAAGTACTTGTAATTAATCATTTATAACTTGGATGTGGAATTAACAGTTTGGGAAAACTTTCAATAATTTAGCTCGATTTGAGAAAAATTGAAATTTTATACCTTTTTATTTTAATATTAAAATATTTGATTTTTTCTTATTTATAAAACTTGAAATCACAAGGATGATGAACCTCCCTTATCACCGGATGAAGACTGAACACAAAAAATTTAACATATGAAAACGGCAGAGTAAATAAGCTACAAGTGATCAACTAAGCTTAAATACCTCACTGTCCAACTCCTCGTCCGAGCAGTGACACGATTAACAGGCATGACACACTCCTTTGTAGAATGACGGTCATAAACAAGGGGAATACTCAATGACGTACAGGTAAGGAACCACTGTTGAACCCCGAAGACTCCATAAGGCTAGCACCAAAGAAAGGGCAATACCTCCGAGAAATAGTTCAGATTTATCTGTGTTGAGTTTGAGACCTATGTGCTGATAGAACTACTGCAAAAAACAAAGAATACCGTGCAGGGAAGAAGCAGAACTATAAAAAATATAAAGAGATCATCTGCAAAACATAAATGTGTCAAGCGGGAGGCTTTGACACCTTGGATGATAACTGATATAGCCTTGCAAGTTCGTTGAATCAAGAGGAGCTAATAGATAATCCATAGTAAGTACAAATAAGTAAGGAGAGAGAGGGGTTGCCCCTACCTCACCTCCTCGAGCACCAGAAAAATAATACATATGAGACCCGTTTAGAGCCACAGAGAAATAAGGAATGGAAATGCGAACACGAATCCATTGCATGAACCAATTAGGGAAGCTAAGGGCGAAGAGCATAGTAACAAGGAAATCCCAGCTAAAAGAGTCAAAGACCTTTTGTAGATCAATTTTAATCGCACTTCTACGTGTAACAGAACACCTATGATAGCCTCAAACCAATTCATGAGTTAACAAAATTTGTCTTGTATCCGTCCCCCTTAATAAAAACACATTGACTCAATTTGATAAGAGAAGCAGAACAAGACTAATCTGATTAGCAAGAATCTTTGTAATACACTTGTAAATAACAATGCAACGAGAGATAGGGCGAAATTTCTTCATTTGATCGGTGTTTTCCCGCTTTGGGGCAGTAGTAATAATCATGGAAATAACCTCTCTTCTCATGTGGTCATAGTAAAAGAAGTATTTAATAGCTCAAACAAAATCTCCTTGAATAGTAGATCAGGATTCTCTGAATAAGTGCGCAGTAAATCCATTATCCATGCAAACAATACAAGGGAAATCTCATCATCAGTAAGTCCAGCCTCAGGTAACTGCACCTGATCAAGAGATAACCTCTTTTGCATAAGCAGAGCAACAGTAGTAGTAGTGGGACAAGAAACAAATGGATCAGGGCTACCAAGGAGCTGTTAATAAAACCGAACAGCCTCTTCTGTGATGCTACCTCTACTATCAAGGCATTCACGAGCATCTGCATAGAGAACCTTAATAGTCTCATGTGAATACTTCGCTTTGACTGATTGTAAAAAGAATGCAATATTAAAATTCCCTTCCTTTAGCCTAAAGCACTCTAGACTTCTACCTCAACGGAGCCTCCTTAATTGCGCAAGCGTCACTTAGCTCCGATTAGGCTCAATTTCATGTAGCAACAACTGCTCATCCACTTGATCCCTGAATAAATGCAATTGCATTGTGGCAAGCTCAGCTTGCAGTTGTTGAACCCGAAGCTGCACACCACTAAACTGCGGTGCATGAAAGTCCTGAAGCGCCTGTTTAAGAAACCACAACTTGCCATACAATATCTTCATTGGATCATCACTCAGCTCCATCATCCCAACTCGCTTTACCAAGTCTAGATAATCTGGATGCCGGGTCCAGTAACTAAAAAAGTTTGAAAGGGCGTGATCCACATGCTTCAACCTACCTAACGTCACTAAAGCAAGGCTATGATCAGATAATTCAAGTTGAAGAAACTCAACCAACGTGTGCTTGGCCCAGAGAACCCAAAGCTCATTAACCAAGACTCGATCAAGCTTATGCTTTTGAAATCCCATAGTACGCCTACTGGACCAAGTGAATCGACAATCACCAAAGGGATGATCAAATAAACCACCAGCATTCAAAAAACCATTAAAATCAACCATGCCACAATACTTCCGCTAGCCTTTACTTCCAGAGGGGATCTATGAGCATTAAAGTCCTCCAATAGAATCCGTGTGCCAGAAGCTGAATCATGAAGAGCAAGAAGATTAGCCCATAAACTCCTTCGCTTGATAACATCATTCGCACCATAAATAGATGTAACCATGAGGGACCTCCCACTATAGTCCAGAGAGAAGTGCATGAACTGACTTGAAAATGAAAGAAGAACCATAGGCAACTCTTGCTTAGCAAAAACCCAAATGTGACCATCAGCAGCTTTATGATAATTGGTCCAAAACTGCCATCCACTCCATCGAGAAGCCACACGATCTTCATTTACTTCCTTAATTTGAGTCTCAATAGTGCAACAAATGTCAAGAAAGAAATACCTAGAATATTGCAGAATCTCATTCTGCTTTAGGGGATCATTCAACCCCTGATGTTCCAAGATAGAATCCTCACTTCGGAGAAGAAGAGGAAGATTGCCCCTCCTCTTTTTCTTCTCGGTACGCTTTGAACGTTTGCGACTGCACTGCACAACAGGAGTAGTAGCCACAATTGCCGCAGTCGCACCCCACTTCCATATCATGCCCCCAGTGGTCACTGTCATCGCCAGGAGACAAGTCTTTCAGATTCATCCCCTCACGAGCATAATATTCTAACGGGAAAATTTTACCAAATCTTCCCGGTTTGGCACCCTTAGCTTGTATATAATCAAGGCGCCGCAGCGTGACATGATTGAGCGTCGCGGCGCCTTAACCATTTACGAGCCAAGATATCAAACCGTAAAGATTTGATAGAGACCTAAGCAGAGGAAGAGGCCTCAATGGCAGAAGCACTGTTAATCAAATTTTAGTACTTTTTATGATTTCATATTTTTATTTTCATTAAATATTTTATTTTTAGAACATTTCAGTAATATTTATATTTAAAAACATTCGCAATTTCATATTTTTTTAAAAGTCTTTTCCGTCCCTTTTTTTATCTTTAATTTATTTTCTCTTTAATAATATTTGAGTTGTGTTAAGTGTATAATTCTCAATTTATTATCTTCTTCAACTTTTTAAGCTTTTAATTTTTTTTGGCAATTTTTTGCAGAATCTGCTGAATTTTTATATTTTTTTATACTTTTTAGTATTTCTTTTTGTTTTTTAATTTTGCTTGTATGACATGTGGTAACTGATGGAACGTGTGCATCCGTAGGCCTCACTTGACAGCCGTTAGTCAATGTTAGCTGCTCAAGAAAAAAATTAACAATGTTAGACGGTAAAATATATTGGGGACAGAATGAACACTTGGGCGTAATTATTACATAAAATAAAATATGAGATAAAACCTACATTTTTTTTATAAATTTTTATTTTATCACGTAATTTACGTGTCCAGCACCACAGCATGTCACATTAGCTGAATTAAAAAAAATTAAGAAATAAAGGTACTAAAAAATAGAAAAATTTTAAAAGCTTGTAATTTATTAAAACCCGCATCAACAAACTAATAAAAAAAACAATAACAGTATTTAACGGCACAACATAATTGATTATTGAGTTGTATTTTTTATGTTACATAATTTTGTACATTTTGTAACTGAGTATTAATTTTATAACATTTTTAATTTTTATATAATTTACCATAACTAAAAAATAAACTCATAATTAACGAAAGAAAATTTGAGAGTAGTTAGTAGTAGTAACTATACTCTTAAAGTAATTTTACAATTTCACCTAATTTATCAATTTTTTTTGTTTACTAATTAAGGGTAGTTTTAAAATTTTAAAAGTTAGATAAACTGTCACTGTTCTTCCATATAATAATAAATAGATAAATAGATATTGAAAAATAAAATTTAAGATATAATTAAGATTTCTAGTAAAATATGGAACTTCTTCCTTTTTTTTTTAAATTTACCTGTTAAGGTTCGTTTAAACTTTTAAGTGGATGGAATATGTAGGCTTGCACCACGACTGTACTCTGTGGTCATTAAAAAAAGTCCAAGCAATGAAGAATAGTACTCTTTTGTGGTTAGTTGTGTAGCTTGAAAATGGAAGAGGGATCGTCCCTCACAATAAATTGTTCCCCTTTATTTGAGTACGGACGGGTGTTTAAGGGAACATCCTATACTTGTTACGTGAGTGCGGTTGTTGAATATCAAATCTACTAGATAAATGATAAAAAGTTTCCAGTATATAACAGTAATTATGTTTTTAGAATTTTAAATTTTTGGTGAATGTAAAGTCAATCTCATATACAGCGGTATCTTACAATGTCCCTTGTCTATGGGGGTGTTCTCAATTATTTTACATAACCATCTATTACTATCTATAAAGTTAGGATTTTTTACTTGAGTTGGGTCATCTTTTGGATTTTTTTCCCTTACACCCCAGGTTAGAGAAAGTCTTCAGTAGAGCGGTCATGCCACGTAGATAATGTTGATGTGGTATATCCATCTAATCATAATTTGACAAATAATCCATAATTATATAGTTATTATTATTAAATCCTAAAAAACCTTCAAAAATATTAAAAAACCCTAATAAATGTTAACTCTAAAAGAAAAAAATATATAAATGGTAAAAAATTATTAAAAAATATTAAAAAATCTTAATATATAAATGGTAAATTCTGACTGGACGGATATACAATCTCAGAATCATCTATGTGGTACGACCGCTTCACTAAAGACTTTTTCCCGAAGTTGAGCCTCCATAGGATTTGTTGTCCCATTGATGGTGTCAGAAATAGTGTTGTTAGCCGGTTCCGGTCCGGGGGGACTGTTCGAACTGGCCTGCAACCATCATGCAAACGGTCCGGTCAAGGTCCGGGCTATTCTGAATAGGCTAGATTTTTTTTATATCTTTTTTTGAATTTTTAGGTATTATTTAGGATTTTATATACGATTTTAAAATAAAAATGAAAGATTTTATTGTTAAGACTTGAACCCAAGTCTATTACTTGAAGCCAACAATTTTAATAAACTGGATTAATCATATTTTGCTTATATTCTTATATTTAATATTATATAATTAATTAGATTAAGGTATATTTGATTTTTATCATTTTCTAAAAAATTGAATTATTTGTTTTCAAATAAAATTAAAAGATATAGATATTTCAATTTAAAAAACTACATGAGAATAAATCGATCTTTTAATTAAAAACTCGAATCAAGAATCATACCACCAATCACAATAAAAAAATCAGAGAAATATTTTAGAGAGTAGAGTAGAATTGAGCGATGAGAGCAGAAGATTGAGGTGGATTAGATTGGTAAATATGTTTGGTATTTATAATATTTTAAATATCATATGAATTATATAATAATTTTTTTAAAAAAGGAAGTTGCTCGTTTGCCTAGAGAAGTTACGCGGGAAAGGGGCGTGGGGCCCACATGTCAGGCACTTGTGGTGGGGTGGCAGTGTGGGGCCCACGTGGGAGCAAATTTGACCGTTGGTTTGGTTTTGCAATATATATATATATATATTTTTTTTGTTTAAGTACCAGTTCGGCCGTCACAGTTCCGGTTCAACGGGTCATTTTTGTCGACCCAACCCATGACTAGGCCTCAACCCGTGGGGGCCGGGCCAGTTACGGTTCAGAACCGGTCCGGGTCCGTTCATGGTTCATACGAGCCGGTTCCGGGTCGAACCGGCCCGATTAATAACACTAGTCAGAAACTAGAAATAAAGTCTATTAAACATTTATCCATCAGTTCAGTGGACACTTAACATGGCACGTAACCAAATCAAGATTTGATAGAAACATGTACAGATTTGCAGCAATCTACGACAAACTCCAATAGCCATGCTCGTAACATCAACTCTATGTATCTTCCAGAACAGCAAGGACTTCTTCAAAGATGATGCTCGCCTCGCTTGCCGATACTCTTGCTCTCTGGGCAGCCGATCGATCCATTCACCCTCATTTTCTCGAGGGACCTGACCAAGTGGATCGTCATGTCGCACCAAGTTCGGGACGGCGATGGGGGTCGATCCTTGCGTTCCCCATGTCGGCTCGTCCAGGTTACGTTTCCATGCTTGTGGTGTTGTGTGTTCCGAGGTGAACATGTTTAAGTAGATGTGAATGCCTGTGCATTTACAGGCAATAGTATATTCAATGCCAAAGGTTTTTACTGTAAAAGGTTTTCTGTATAACGTGACAATACTAACATAGTATGCAGCCGTAGTAGTTCATATAAGAAATTGTAAATTACTACAAAATTATTTAATTTTTATAAGATAATTTAAAATTTTTTATACTCTTTATGATTTTATATTTTTTTATTTTTATTTTCATCAAATATTTTATTTTTAGAACATTTCGATAATATTTATATTTAAAAAATGCAATTTTATATTTTTAAATCCTTTGAGTTCTTTTTTTTTTTTTATCAATTTGTTTTCGCTTTAGTAATGTTTGAGTTGTGTTGAGCGTACAATTCTTATTTTATTATCTTCTTCAACTTTTTAAGCTTTTAATTCGTTTTGTAATTTTTGTAGATTCTATTGAATTTTTTAAATATATTTTAGCATTTCTTTTTTTTTTTTAATTTACTTATATGAAATGTGGTAAGTGATTGCCCGTGTGCTTTGTAGCCTTCCATGTTAGTTGCTCGGAAAAAATAAACAGTGTTAGACAGTAAAATGCACTGGGGACGAAAAGAAAATTTATATATAATTATGTAACAAAATAAAATGTAATATAAAATTAAGATATTTGATAAATTGTCATTTTTCACGTAATTTACTGGTCCAATATCACCCCGAGTCATATCGGCTGTATTTTTTAAAAATTAAGAAATAAAAGTAAATTTCTAAAAATAGAAAAAACTTAGTAGTTTCTGATTTATTAAAAACCTACATCAACAAACAAATAAAAAAAATAACAATATTTAGCGGCACGATATATTTGAAATAGGATAAAACTCATTTTTATATTGAAAATAAAATTTAAGATAAAATTAGTGTTAATGGCCAAAAATGGCATTACTCCTCTACTTTATTTTAAAAGTAACACTAGTTTATAAATGTTTGAAAAACTAGCACCTCTTTAGAGAGAATGACAACAATGTCCTTATGGGGTCTTTCAATTTTTAAAATATTCAGCCATTTCCCTCCACTCTCTCTCTCTCTCTCCTTCAGCCATTTCCCTCCATTCTCTCTCTCTCTCCTTCAGCCACTCTCTCCTTTCTCTCTCTCACCGGACCGGAGCACGTCACTGGAGCACGGGCGTCACACCGGAGCACGGAGACGGGCATCACCAGGGCACGAGTGTCACCGTCTCTCTCTCATTGAAGCACGGGCGTCACACCGGAGCATGAGCACGGGCGTCACCGGGGTAAGGGAGTCACCGGAGCAAGGGAGTCACCGGAGCACAGGCGTCACCTTCTCCCTCTCACCGGAGCACGGGAGTCACATCGGAGCATAGGCACGATCATTACCTAACCATCCCACTGAAAAGTATTGAGCCTTGTTGAGGTTTTTGTGTTATTCTCCCAGTGAAAAGCATCCCAGTCGCCGAAACTTAATCGGAACCTATTCATAACTTTTCGGGACCTGTTTATCAGTACCTATTTAGACTTTGTGAGGACCTATTCATGATTTAGAGGGACCTATTCCAAATTTTTCGGGACCTATTTACAGGTACCTATTTAGACTTGAACGAGACCTATTTATGATTTTTCCGGACCTATTCATAAATAATTTTACGGGACCTATTTATTAGTATCTATTTAAATTTTATTGGGACCTATTCATAATTTATTGGACATATTCATAATTTATTGGGACCTATTCTTGATTTGTTGGGACCTTTGCATAATTTTTCGAGACCTATGTTCATGTTAATGGATAGGTAACATGGAGCGCGTCCGAGTGGTGATTATGTTCAATGGAAAATGGGAGTGTACAGCTAATGGAGGTTGTCGATATTCGGGGAGTCAAATGAAGTCTAAAGGAATAATTGTTCCAATGAGTATCTCATATGATGAGTTGTATAGAAAGATACAGTCCATTGTTCCTCATGACAATAGCCGATTTATAATGGAGTTGCATTCAACAAATATTAGAGGAGGTGATGTTCCATATCAAATGGATGTGGAGAACGATGAAGATCTGGAGTTTATACTCAGTGAGAAAAGATATCCACCTCAGATTTGTGTAAGTTTTGTTACTCGATTAGATTGTGAAGAAGTTCCTCATCAAGTAGGCATTGGTGAAATAGGCAATGCATCCTTCCATGGAAGCAACCAGCCCCAAGTAGGCACGTCATCTGCACCACACCTTCATGAAATTAATCAAGACAATGAAGAGCGATATGTGCATGTCGACGAAGTACGAGATACTTATGCGCATGATTTGTTGGAGGAGGAGGAGGCAGGAATGCGACATGTTCGGAATGATCAGATCCCATATTCTGAATCTAGCCGCCAAGGAGTTCAAAAGGGGATAGGTGTGCTTGGACGGTCAAGGTTTATGGCAGATCTTCCTAGTTGTGGCCTAGAAGAGCAAGATGTAGTGCAACCATCTGCTGAAACAAATACTGATTGGCATATACCGAGTGCAGATGCATTCATATGGCAGGGAGATGCAACAAATCTTGTGTCTGAAGCAAACACAAATGTCATTTACAAGGGACAGTTCTTCCCAAATAAGAAGGACATGCAAAGATTACTCGGCCTATATGCCTTAGGACGAAACTTTGAATGGCGAGTGCATAGGTCCACTAAGTCATTATTCCACGCAGTTTGCAAGGAGGCCAACTGTTCATGGAAATTCCGTGCCATTCGGATAAAGGAAGGTACCTTTTGGGAGGTACGTGGGTGGATCGATGAGCACACATGCACACGTGATGAGGTTCATCGATACCATCGCCAAGCAAGTGCTAGTATCATTGGGGAGGTGATTGCGCCAAGATTGTTCGGTCTTCAAGGAAGAATAATGAAGCCTAAGGACATTATTGCGGACATGGAGATGTATGGAATTCAAATACTCTACAACAAGGCATGGCAAGCATTGCATTACGCACTCTCTCTGAGGATCTCCCAAAGACTCTTATCAACTGTTGCCATCATATTGTCATGCTTTGCGGGAGGCGAATCTGGGCTCACATACGGACCTATACATTGACACTGATAACCGTTTTCTATATTTTTTCATGTCTTTCGGGCCAAGTATTAGAGGCTTTCAGCAATATCTTCGACCGATAATTGTCGTTGATGGTACCCATCTAAAAGGTCGTTATAAGGGCACGATATTTGTAGCAGGTGCCAAAGATGGCAATGACCAAGCATATCCTTTGGCTTTTGGGTATGGAGATACAGAGAATATTCATGCGTGGACATGGTTTTTTCGAGCATTAAATGTGGCCATTGGTAATATTGAAGAGTTGATGTTCATATCTGATCGTAATGCCAGCATCGCTGAAGGCATTCGAATAGTGTTTCCTGACGCTGAACATGTTCTGTGCTGTTGGCACATTTCATAGAATTTGGTTAAACAGTTCCATCGCACTGATCTGAAGGATTTTTTTTTTGGCGGCAGCAAAGAGTTACACGGTACATGATTTTGATAAGCACATGGATGAGATTAAACGCAAGAATTGTCGGTGCTACGATATGCTTATCGAGATAGGACCACGTAAATGGTCTCGTGTTCATTGCCCATTACCTCGCTACCAGTTGATGACAACAAACATTGCGGAGTGCCTCAACTCTTGTCTTAGATTTGCACGTTGTTTGCCAGTTACGACTTTGACTGAGTTTATATGCAATATGACACAGAGATGGCATTGCGATCGGAAGAATATTGCTTCAAGTTGGACATCCCGATTAGCGAGTATTCCACATGCCAGGGTAATGAAAATGGATTCTGATGTCCATCATATGACGTGCACTGCGGTCGACTGGAGTATATTATTAGTAAAGCATCGCTCACTATAGTGGACTATCGATCTCCAACAACGGACTTGCACGTGTGAATTTTTCCAACGAGAACGTCTACCGTGTGCCCATGCCCTCGCTGCAGCAAGGTTCTTTTAATTTCCTAGACAAATTTGACCGACATTTGAATTTTTTCCATTTTAACTGACATTACTGTCATTGATTATAATTGCTTCATTTGTCAATAGAGCCCGAAACGTAGACTGGACTACTTTATGTGCCAATTTCTATTTGTCATCTTATGTTGTTAGGGCATACTCCGAGCTAATCATGCCTGTTGGTGGGCCAACACAGTGGGTTGTTCCCGAGAATATACGTACCATGGTTATTCTTCCACCAGAGATGCTACCTCAATCAGGAAGGCCTCATAGAAGTCGTATTCCTTCATCATCAGAGATACGAACTAGGAGAAAGTGTAGATATTGTGGGTCGTACACTCATTTGTCATCCAGTTGTGCAAACAGAGTTAGCAACTCAAATCAGCCAAGTTCATCTAGTGGAAGGGTACGTACATCCAGTCACCGTCGATGCATGATTTGCCAGCAAACAGGTCATAGCAGGCAAACATGTCCAATGAGAATAGGCCTACCTAACACCGAGGAAGCACATACATGACTTTCTCATGACTGTTGGTAGCAAACTATGTATGTCACTTCGGACATACCGAAGAAGCACTCATGTACATTTCAGGACCGATCTTAAATTGTCCATGTGTATAATTCGGGTCCTATTTGAGATTTCTTATGACCAGTGTATGATTTTTCATGACCTATTTTAGATTTTTCAGGATTTATTCCAGACTCGTAGAAGTGAAAAAAGTCCCAGTGAATAATTCGGGACCTATTCGAGATTTCTCTTGAACAGTTTCAAATTTCTCATGAACTATTTAAGATTTTTCGGGACCTATTTCAGACACCTTAGAACAAAGTCCATCATGTCCAATTTGAGACCTATTCGAGATTTCTCTTAAACAGTTTCAAATTTCTCATAACCTATTCTAGATTTTTCGGGACCTATTTCAGACACCTCAGAACAAAGTCCCTCATGTCCAATTCGGGACCTATTCGAGATTTCTCTTGAACAGTTTTAAATTTCTCATGACCTATTCTAGATTTTTAGGGACCTATTTCAGACACCTCATAACACAATCCCTCATGTCCAATTCGGGACCTATTCGAGATTTCTCTTGAACAGTTTCAAATTTCTCATGACCTATTTAAGATTTTTCGGGGCCTATTTCAGACACCTTAGAACACAGTCCCTCATGTCCAATTCAGGACCTATTCGAGATTTCTGTTGAACAGTTTTAAATTTCTCATGACCTATTCTAGATTTTTCGGGACCTATTTCAGACACCTCATAACACAGTCCCTCATGTCCAATTCTGGACCTATTCGAGATTTTTCTTGAACAGTTTCAAATTTCTCATGACCTATTCTAGATTTTTCGGGACCTATTTCAAGCACCTCAGAACACAGTCTCTCATGTCCAATTCGGGACCTATTCGAGATTTCTCTTGAGCAGTTTCAAATTTCTCATGACCAGTTCTAGATTTTTCGGGACCTATTTCAGGCACCTCAGAACACAGTCCCTCATGTCCAATTCGGGACCTATTCGAGATTTCTCTTGAACAGTTTTAAATTTCTCAAGACCTATTCTAGATTTTTCGGGACCTATTTCAGACACCTCAGAACACAGTCCTCATGTCCATTTCAGGACCTATTCGAGATTTCTCTAGAACAGTATCAAAGTTCTCATGACCTGTTCTAGATTTCTCGGGACCTATTGTCTGTTTCCTTTTTCAACAAGACATCTCAACCAACATCACTGCACATAAACTAGATGATCTTGACATGCATATCATTGTCATAAGATGAGGTTAGTATGTACAGTCAATGTCAATCCCAGTATAAACTAATAACAAAATATCAAAATGCCTGCTCCTAAGGTTTCCTAACAACATCACAGATATCATAAATCATGATCTGGGTCGGTGTAGGGACTGCGCAACACGGGAGTCTTCGTTCGTTTCCCAGCACGAGTTTTGTACCTCTTCTCTTTTTGGCCTTGATCCTGCAATCATCAATATATTCGGATTACGAATGTATACCATATAATATATAATCTAACATATCAAGGCCAGCCGTCATAGATCTTTTACCTGACTTGCAGATGGAGCTGTTGCAGGTTGCGGTGAGGCCTCATTTGTAAATGGAGGTACTGCAGATGGAGGTACTGGGGATGAAGGAGATGGCTCACTTGCAGAAGGGAACATCGGAGGATGGCTTGTTGAGGGAGCAGCTGCAGATGGATGTGGTGGGTATGATGAATGTATGAGGCTCTTCATGTGCTCCAATAACCGAGCCTCAGACGCTGCAATAGCAGTGTCAATATATCTATGCACAGATTCCACCACTCGTCTCTCAGATGCTGCAATACATGCTCTCATTCAATCTTCCATAGCCTCGAATGAGAAGTCACGCTGGTTACGTTGGTCGCCCTCTCCCTCCTCACCCTCGGCACCGTCATTCGTATCAGAGTTCTCTCCAAACGGTTCATCTGGACACAATTCGTCCACTGATGGCACCCGTAAATCCATGAAATAAGGTTGCTGCATCTCAACATTTGTCGACTCAAGTGTCGGGAGCACATACATCTGTAAGTCATTTAATATTTTGAGATATCTATCATAAAAATTATACACCTACAATTGCACAAACTATCAAGTACATCTCACCGTGGAAGTGAAAATACTTTCAATCATTCTCCCGCCTGGACGGCCTCGAAAAGTCCACCGACAAATTCTCGGTCTAAGTTCCATCCCATCACGAATCCTTACATGAGGAAGGATTCGAACCACGTCAGGAATCATTTCAAATGCGAGGATCTGCACACAATAATAATACAGGTATTATATTGTTCATAATTCCACTTAACTGATATTTAGATCAATTATTTATTATACCTGCAGCACCCATGTAAATCCATAGAAGTTGCACTTCAAATTTCCGTCTACCTGCTCCGGACTGTGTAGAGCTTGCCGGAACTTCTTAATCGAGTACTTGTATACAAGATTCCCCCATGGGAAGGAATCAAACTGGTCTAAGTTCTCCACAAGCCCCACAACCAAGACGGCACTATGTGTCTCTTATCAGTGCCCCACACGAATTCTCCCAACAAACATATCAGAGACAATTTAACAGCGTCAAATTGTTCCTTGAAGTTCCCACCAACTACGACCTTTCGCACATCAATGTATTGGACATTTGTCTTCTTCCGAAAATAACGAGCTCGCAGACAATGAACAGGGGATTCATATTGCTGTAAATTCGGGCAAGCCCCGAATTTTAAGCTTGTAATAAGGCAAAACTCCTTTCTCGACAACTTCAACAAATGTTCTCGCCCAGTAGCAAACCACATTTCATCTCTGGGCCCTTTATGTTTGATTTCCCTTAATAGTAAATGTACTACTAGCACAGTACTGAACGCCATCTCGTGATCCATATCCAAAAAATGCCCTAGACAACTTTGTCGGAATCGGGCCATCTCCTCTTCATTGGTAAGTGCACTCTCAATATCAGCTAACACTTGCATATTGTTATGCATGTTAAACTTCGGCACAAACCATTTGGCACGAGGAATCCTTATGCCTGTTGTTTGAGCACCAAACAGCACTTTTTCCCCTCGAAATTGACATTAAAACCAAGGAAAAAGATGCAGCAAACAGCTGCTACAACAGTAGATAATGGATGGCTCTATTCCCCTCGAAAATGCATTGAAAACTAGGGAAATTATCAAGCAAAGAAACAGCTGAATTAACTGAGGATGCATAGCCAATTCTTGGTGAAAATGAGGATCAAATCAGGAGGAAAATCAAGCAAGGAATAGTAGCAGTGATAGAGGTCTAACGGCATGCTTTTCGATGACAAGGAATACGCAAATTGAGAGGAAACTCTATCAAGACACAGCAGCTATGGTAGAGGATCAATCACCTCATTCTCAATAGACAAGTTGGCCCCAAAATCAATCGGCTAATCAAAGCAGTTACAACAATTGCATCAGACAACCATTTTTATTTTCTTCCCCAAAATTGACTAGCAAGAAGGTAAGAATTTGGCAACAGGAAATTGCATCATAAAAGAGTCAAGAGCATGTTGACGGAAGCACAGAATTTACTGTCTTATTTGTTGGGTTTTTGAAACTTCTCCACATAAGCCTGCGGGAAAAGGTAACAGAGTAGCCCAAATCAGATTTTTGCATGATGAAAAATACCAAACTCCTACAATGGAATTGTCTTTACATCTTTCACTCATAGAGGTCGTTCTTTCAAATGGATTGGTAAACAGCATTCCACCAAAAGTAAAGACCTTTGAATGAACAATTCTTGAAAACCATGCAGAAGTTACAATGCAGGAAATTGCAGAAAGCTACCCTTGACAGCAAGCTACAAGGTGGTTGCAAAGGACATATCGTGTCTAAATTTTCAGGAGTCATTGAACAATCAAATAAATCACAGTTGCTTATTAGCTTTCAGTAAAATGGACCAAGAGTGAGGAGGAACCACTTTTCTCCCAGTTAGGCAAATCATTATATCTTGTCATTCCCTTGCTCACTCTTAAGATAAAACGATGCAGTATGTAAAAGAAAACAAAGGAAAAATAAAGAAAATAAAAGGAGGGTGAAAAACCGGGAGGCCGAGACGCTGGGACAGCTGAGAGGGAGGCCTGGCGAGTAGGGACAGCACACCGAGAGGCCGAGCAAGCAGGGACAGCACACTGGGAGGTTGGGAGAGCAGGGACAGCCCACTAGGAGGCCGGGCGAGTAGGGACAGCACACCGGGAGGCCGGGCTAGCAGGGATAGCCGATCGGGAGCAATGGCGAGCAGAGCCGAGTGCAGCAAGAGGAAGAGGCTGGAGGGAGAGTGCAGCAGGGAGGAGAGGCGATAGCAAGGAGAGTAGAGGAGGAGTTAGGGTTAGAGAATGACAAGGGCACAATGGGAATTAACAAAAAATTTACTAAATAACATTAAATAGTGGTGCTATTTTTTTAAACTCATACAAAATAGTGTCAGTTTTAAAAACACAACTTGAAATGGTGCTAAAAATCTTTTCACCCCCATAAAATTATGACTTGCAGAAAAAAGGGGGAACGTTTTTATGTAATTTACCTTGACGGCAACGGAGCTTGCAAAGGACTGGACTATGCTGATGAAGATGGAGCAGTTGGTTGCGAGAAGGAAGAAAACCGGCTCTCGTTCCTCTTACTCTTCGTTGCTCTGGGATTGGGATTCCCCTTACCATCTTCCTCCCGTAAGCCCTAAAATCCCTTCCCTCTTTTCAGTTCACTTGTTTCGTAGCAATGGTAGCCCCCTCCCCCTGCGACTTCCATGTCGAAATTACCGCTCTGTTCCTGGTTCGGGTTCAGAGATGAAAGAGGCTGATCGTCGGTTCCTGAACGCCGTGATGGACCAGTGCAGAGCTGGCGGTATTGGGAACCTCGACAACGCTTTTTCTTGCTTCGGTGGGATGGTGAATATTTGCCCTTTGCCTTCTGTCTCTGATTTTAACCAGCTTGTTGGTGCTGTTGTTCGGATGAAGCATTACTCCGATGCTATCACACTGATCGAGAGAATGGACGAGATTGGGATTGATTTCGATATCTATACTCTCAGTATCTTGATCAATTGTCTCTGCCAGTTGAAAAGGGTGGACCTTGGTTTCTCTGTCCTGGGCCGGATCGTAAAGCTGGGGCTTGTACCTAATTTGATTACCTTCACCACTTTGGTCAACGGGCTCTGTAATGAAGGAAAGATCTCACATGCCGTGGGCCTAGTTGATAACATGGAAGACTATGGGTTTGAGCCTAACTCAGTCACCTATAGAACCATAATCAAGGGTTTGGTGAGGACGGGAAAAACAGAAATGGCCATTAGGTTGCTTGAAAGTTGGGATGGCGACACCTCTAGGCTTGGTGTCATTGCATACAGCACGGTCATTGATGGTCTTTGCAAGGAGGGACGAGTAGAGAAAGCTTGTGAATTATTCAATAGCATGAAGTGCAAAGGCATTCAACCTGATGTTATCTCCTATAGCTCATTGATTCATGGATTGTGCTGTTCGATGGAGTGGAAGCAGGCTGTTGCTCTATTAATCAAGATGGTTGGTAAAGGAATGCAGCCAAATTTGTATACTTACACCTCTCTTATCCATGTTTTATGCCATCTAGGCCTGTGGGCAGAAACTAACATTCTTTTTCAGCATATGATAAGAGAGGGCATCCGCCCTAATGTTGTCACTTATAGCACATTGCTTCATGCTCTATGCACATCGGGTCGATGGGCAGAGACTCGAAAATTGTTGTCCCATATGATCCAGGAGAAGATATTTCCAGATGTCACAACTTATTGTACTCTTGTCGATTCACTTTGCAAAGAGGGATTGATTTCTGAAGCAGAGCATGTTTTTAATGACATGATTCAGAGAGGCATTAAACCTAATGTAGTCATGTACAACACACTGATTGATGGCTATTGCCTTCAAGCTCGCATGGAGGATGCCAGTAAGTTACTTGATTCGATGGTTAAGCAAGGCTGGTATCCCGACATTATAACTTATAGCACTTTGATTAATGGTTATTGCAAGGTGAAGAGGATGGATAAGGCAGAGAGTTTGTATGCAGAAATGCTAGGCAAAGGTTTAGTCCCAGATGTTGTGACATGGAGCTGTCTCATCAGCGGTTACTGTCGAGTGGGAAATGTTCATGCCGCAAAAGAGCTTTTTCACAGGATGCGAGCTACCGGTCAACTTCCAAACCTCTATACCTACGCTATACTAATGGATGGATTATGTAAAACTAGAGATCTCAATGATGCGATAGCACTGCTCCGGCATATGGAGGATGAAAAGTTGAATCCGAACGTTGTCGTTTACAACATTATCATCAATGGTTTATGCATGGGTGGAAAACTTGAGGAGTCAAGGGAACTTTTCCACTCTATGAAGGCAAAGCAGCTAAAACCCAATGCTGTCACATTTACATCACTGATAAATGGGCTCTCTAAAGAAGGTCAAATAGTTGAGGCATGTAAGTTGCTGGAAGAAATGAACGACAGTGGATGCTCTCCAAATGCTGCGACGTATAATATTTTAATTCGAGGACATGTCAAAATTAATGACTATTCAAGGGCTGCCGAACTTTATGAGAAAATGGTCGCTAGTGGTTTCTCTGCAGATGCATCCACAGTAGGGATGCTCTTAGGTTTATCCTCCACTAGTACACAGCATTTTGCTGATTTACTGGTCGAACTAAAGCTTTTATGATTGAGATGTACTCCATGGTTTTGTTTTTTCTTTTATGTATCAATTCTTTGCCATTAGGTTACCCTCGCCGATTCCTCAAAAGTAATTCACCCATCAAATGAGGATTGGTTGAGGTGATTTGGCATGTCTTCTCCTCAAAATAGTATTCAAATATTGTGAATAGAGTAAATTCATGATTAGGAGTAGTATTTGCCTATTGAATAGATACTAGGTGGTGCGAACATTAAAAAAAACCCTACTATGCAATTGTCTTTAGTCTTAGAGTCACCCGATTTAGGTTTTTGTATATGCTCTTCAATTAAATTAGGTTGATGGGCTTCAGACTCTTCTATGCTTATTGCAGGTGCACCTATAGTATAATATTAACATAATTTTGATCACATAAAATATTTATATTATATAAGAAATACATGAAAAATTTCTAGGTGGTTCTCCGAGCAACGTGAATTCTGATCAAGAAACAATCGCAGAATGAGAGTTTTAAGGCTTCATCTTATGGCGTGCAAGGTACTTCTGTTGCAGATTAAGCATTAGGAGAAGCAGCCCTGCCTCAAATGGAGGTTTGTTTATTTATTCAATTCCTTTATTTAGTTGTATTCTCTCATGTCTACTCAAATAATCCCTTGTGTTCTTCTAAATAGATTGCGACTTTTCTTTGACCCCAATGGTAAAATTTCCCGCGGGTATGGAAAACATTTAGGTAAGAGATGTCGATTGAGTATCTTTTTTAGCACTTTGACTTGGATGACATTCCAAAAATCTATACAAGGACTGGCTTTTATGAGTTGTAGTCCTCAGATTGTACGAATTGCAGGCTTTCTGAAGGACGAACTTGAAGAATAGGCGCAGAGGTTGTGCAGGGAGAAATGAAGTTAGCACAAGCTCCTATATGTTTTTCAAATGTAGTTGGCTGGGAGATGTTAAAGATTCGGTTATCCATCGTGCGGTTGAGAAGTTAATTCTCCCTTCATAAGAGGTAAGGTAGACTGGATGCTTATTCTTCTTTGGATTTCCATGTTCTTCTCAATATTTTTCCAATATGCTTCTTGTGATTGTAGTATTTACTTCATATATTAATAATTAATTTTACTTATTCACCAAAAAAAACTGGAATTAGCCTGCTCAAATATGTTGCCAAAACTGATTTCTATAGTGCATTCAGAAATCTCTTCACACTCATTCATTAGCCTGCTGAAGAATGTTCTGAAAAACTATGCATGGCGGCATTTTCTTTGATGGTTTACCTTGATTGACTGAGCTAAGAGGGATATTGGGCAGATGAACTTGCAGAAGCTAAAAGAAATAATCCTGGATTCTGAAATTCATGTACAACAATGTTGAAGGACTCGGATCCTTTTGCGTACACGCAGATTGGAATCTTTTTGCTATGACAAGTATGGTGAGAGGAAGGCGTTGATATGCTGACCCTGTGGATCTCACTAACATTCAGGAAGTGGCGTCCTTGCTTAGGAAATATGACAATTACATTGAATGTATTGTTTTGAAATGGATTTGAGCACTTTGGTGCATATCACTAGTCACGGGCTTATATTCTTGAAAAACATATAGGAGTTTGCACTATTTTCTCATGTGTTTGAATCATGATGCTCCGTTCTTTTTTAATTTAGCAAGCAGCCTGTTGTTCGTTTTTCTTTTGAGCAATTCAGAAAATTAAACAAGTTCTTCCTCCCCAATGTACTACTAAATTGAGGTAGATTAGATTTGTTGAAGGATAAACTGTGCCCCTTATTTTCCAGGTCGTTAGCCCTTATTTTCCAGCTAACGACCTCGTAGCCAACCAAAGGATAGTAATTGAAACTGAATACAGAGTAACTCCATGACCTAGAGTCCTCAAAATTGATTCTTCTGGTTTAGCTGATACATATTTCAATGTTATTGTTACAGATGCGGCAAATGTAAGATTATGCCAAGGACACTCAGCCAAAAAAAAAAAAAAAAAAAAACAGAAATGAGAAGATGAGAAAGATTATGCGGAGGACTTACCATTTTGTGTTTCTGAAATACACAAGAGGAAGGGGATCCCGTACGGTAATATGTACGAAATGTTTTCTTTAATGTGGCCATCAATTTGTATGTCATTATATTGATATCAGGTAATGACTTCTTTATAGCCATCTCAGAGCACCTTTCCTCTACCCCAAAAGCAAGAAACAAACGTGCAACACCAAATGGATTTTATGCCTGCTTAGCTCCATAGGTGCCGTCACAATCCCAAATCTGACGAACTGAATCATCCAGTTAGGATTAAGTATTTCTCTGCCTTGTACAGCTTACTAGTCGAATTAAATTTACACATTATGTGATCTCTTCTGATATCTACTGTTTCTAATTTAATTAACAGAATGTTATTAAGGGCAGTCCCCTGATCAAAGTGATAGTTTCCTCACCACTCACTGGATTACCTCAAAATATTGAAAAAGACAAAATATTGAGTTTCTTTTCTCTTTGATGGAGTTGGTGGGTGAGTGAGTACTGTTGTCCCTTCCTGCACTTATTCGATCTTCATTATTTTTGTTATTACAAACTTTTACTTCTTGATAATGTCTACATTCCTGCTGTGTTCTGTTTGCCTTCCAATTTTAAAACTACAGCCCATCAACCTCTGATAATTCATGCTTAATTGTGCTGATATATGCATCTGCGGTTTTTGTATTACATTTTACTCTCGAGTGCAGAACTTCCATGTATATGTGGAGGCGCTTACCATGTAGATATAGTGGATACCACTGGGGCTGATGATTCCTTTCTGGGCTCTCTTCTCTGACCGTCAACGGCCACTCCCTGATGGAGGTAACAAAGATTTTTGTCTTTGTTCATTAGTGAATTGAGTAAAGAGACATTTTCTGAATGGCCTTCTCATCTAAATCAGCACTTGGAAAGCCTCCTGTAGCATTTTTACCTGATAATCTTCATGCCTTGGGTTGTCGATCTTTGTCCAATCGGGGCCTTTCTTGTGCCATCTGACTTGGTTGAGTTCTTTCACGGAGGGAAGTGCAGCTGCTGCTGACGACTCAAAACTCGTGTTTTTCAACTACCTTCTGCTTTCCACTCTTCTTCTTTTGTTTTATTTACCGTTTCTTCAGTAGGAGTTTGCTTGCACTTCCAACATCTGAGGAGTTGCTTGCACTTCCAATAGCTGAGGAGTCTCTTGTTTTCTGACATTGTCTAATTTTTTTTTGGTCTTTCTGGGTGAGCCGTTTCTGGTCTCTCTCTCTGTCCATTATCTAACTAACAAAGTTTTGATTGGAGAAGAGAAGGAATTATTTGCAATAGACTTTTTACCTTTGGGGGGAGATGCCTTACATCTTCTATGATTATGCTCTACCCTCTTTTCAATTTGACAACCAAATGATATGTAAAATGGGGGGTTCATCCGCTTTGCTATGCGGCTTCCAATCATATCCATCCCTGTGATATGTACATATTGTATATCTCTGCACAAGTCGTTGTTTCAACTAATGGATTGATGCTCTTTAAATTCCCGGACTCTGATTGATATTCTAATCTTGTGCCCCATAAAGCAGCCCCACGCTCACCAGTTTTGAAGCAGAAACGGTGCAAGCTCGTAGCAGGCGACACTACCGTCTCGTCCCTTCGGCAGTAAGGCAGCACTGTCTAGTGATATAACTGACAGGACTGACTCCAGGTAGTTGGCTCATTTATAAATGATAAGAGGAATGAGTAACTGCTACCGCCATCTTTTTAAACTTTTAGGTGGATATAATGAGCAAACTTGCACCACATCACGACTCCGTGTTCATTAAAAAAAAAATCCGAGCAGTGAATAATAATACTCGCTCGCATTGTGGTTAGTTTTGTTGCCCAAGGGCGGAAGAGAAATCCTACTTCGTGATCAGTTCAAACATAGACCGTTGAGGTAAAGGTGAGCTTTAGCTGATCATAAACTTTCTCACGGACACCTCATGACGGACCACCACCACCAGGGCTACCTCCTTCACAGACGACTTCACCCTCCATGTGAACCTGTTCTGATCATCAGAGAAGTGGTAGCTGCTCCGAAACGCTTTCCCATCAATAGTCTTACGCTCTAGGCAGCTGATTGCTCCGATAGTTATTGCATTTTTACTCAGTTTTTTTCTCCTTCAGGGACTCGAAGGACTAGATCATCATGTCACACCGGGCTCAGGATGGATCTTGTCATTCTGCATTTTGGTTTGTCTAGGTCATGTTTCCAAACGTGTTCATATGGAATGGTGGAAAGGTCCATGCAATGGTATATTGAATTTGATAGGTTATTGCAGTGGTATCAGAAAAATATGTGGGATTCCATGAGGAAAGATACCGCACATTTAGAAATTAAAAGAAGCCGTTTCTTGAAATTTGTTTTTTTGTATACAATTGAGAGATCGTTTATTAAAGATGTGATTTCAACTTTGTGAAGATGCAATCTCTTTTATAAGTAAAGGGATCGCTTCTCAGGATTCTCTATATTTCACTTGATCCCGTCTAATTTGTGTTGAATTATATCATTTAAACCTATGAATTTGTCACATTATTTCTTAATAGAGTTTGCGCACGTACCAAATTTTTGGATCCATCACCAAATTGGCTTAATTACTAGTTAAATCACAAGGAAAATTTTTTTTGAGGGGTTGGTGACCGTTAATAGGTAAGAGAGAAGACAAAACATTCTATTGAATCTAAAAAATTGTTTAATGTTCTTAACACCAAGTTTTATTTACCAACTAAGTTGAAAAGACAATAATACCCCTAGGACATACATAAAAGCTTTCTAACACTCCCCCTCAAGCTAGAGTATAGATATCATAGGCTCCCCGGTTGTTACAATTATAATCAAGTCAACTAAGCCCCAAAGACTTCGTGAATAGATTGGCGAGTTGAATTTTAGAGGCCAGATGACTGGTCTTTATTATATTCTCTATAATGTTCTCACGAATAAAGTGGCAATCAACTTTGATGTACTTTGTTCTTGCATTAAATACTGGATTTGATGCAATATACATGGCTGCTTTGTTATCACACATTAATTCCATAGGCTTAGAATGTTCAACACCAAGCTCCTGCAACATACTCTTCAACCAATCAACTCACAAGTAGTATGGGCCATAACTCTATATTCAGACTCCACACTAGATCTAGCCACCACAGATTGCTTCTTACTTTTCCAAGAAATCATATTACCACCAACAAAAATACAATATCTTGTAGTTGACCTCCTATTCAAAGGAGAGCCAGCCCAATCTGCATCAGTGAAACCTTGTAAGAGTGTGACCATGATCTTGATATAATAGGCCTCTACCAGGAGCATTCTTAAGATATCGTAGAATATGTAGAGCAGCTTCCCAATGAATTGTCTATGGTGAATCTAAAAATTGACTGACCATGCTAGCGGTAAAACAATGATTAGGTCGAGTAACTATTAAATAGTTTAACTTCCCAACTAGCCTTCTGTACATTCCAAGATCACCTAACAATTCTCCTTGATTAGCTACAAGCTTAGTATTAGGATCCATAAGACTATCAACATGTTTTGATCCTAACATTCCTATGTCAATAAACAAATCAAGAACATACTTCTTTTGTGATAGAAAAATACTTGATTTTGCTCTTGCAACTTCAATATCCAAGAAGTATCACAATTGATCTAAGTCTTTAGTGTGGAACTCACTTTGTAAGAATAACTTCAATCTTTGAATGCCACTGTGATCATCACCAGTAATCACTATATCATCCACATACACAATCAACCATATTTTACCCAAAACTGAGCAATGATAGAAAATAAAAAGATCAACCCCACATCTTTGAAGGCTAAATCTAGTCACACTCTTATTGAATCTTCCAAACCATGCTTGAGGAGACTGTTTCAACCCATACAATAATTTCTTCAAATGACAGACTAACTAAGACTCCCTTGAGCAGCAAAGCCTAGAGGTTGCTCCATGTAAACTTCCTCGAGATCTCCATGTCAGAAAGCATTTTTAACATTTAGTTGATATAATGGCCAATAGAAAGTAGTAGCAAGAGAAATAAACAAGCGAACAAAAGATAATTTAGCAATAGGAGAAAATGTCTCAGAATAATCCACACCATATATCTGAGTGTACTCTTTTGCCACGAGTCATGCTTTCAAACGATCGACAGTGCCATCACGGTTGACTTTGATAGTATTGTAGCCAACTGTAGATTTCTCTACATGAAGTTCTACCAATTCCCAAGTACCATTTTTCTTTAAAGCATTTATTTCCTCATCCATAGCTGCTTTCCACCTAGTATGAGACATGGCTTCACTAAGATTTCGAGGAATAGTTATGGATGATAATGATGTAACAAAGGAAAAACATGATGGACAAAGATAGTCATATGACACAAAATTGGATATGGGATGTAAACTATAAGTGCTTTTACCTTTATGAGTTGCGATGGGAAGGTCCAAAATAGTTGAACTGGGATTTGGATTTGAAGGGGATGCAACAATTGGCGGAGCATGTGAATCTAAAGGTGAAGGTGCTAGTGTAGCTAAACATGGATGCCGACTGTAAACCTACAAAGTAGGAGGCGTAGGCATGGAAGCAATATATGGAGATGAAGATGGATGTCAACAATAGGACATGGAACGGGAAGGGTTAGAGGGAAATATTCATTCAATTCAGAAAACTTATGGGACTCGGTGTAAAACGGTTAGACGCAAAGAAAGTAATATTAGCGCAAGTGAAAAATTTATGCAAACTAGGACCATAACACCTATACCCTTTATGAGAGCGAGAATATCCGAGGAATATACATTTGAGGGCGAGAGGATCTAACTTTTCTGTACTTGGATGAAGCTAATGGACAAAACAAACACATCCAAATATACGAGGAGGTAAGTGAAATAGACACTCGAGGAAAAAGAATCAAATGAGGAGATTTACCATCTAATACGGAGGAAGGCATCCTATTTGTAAGACAACAACCTGTAAGAATTGCATCAGCCCAATAGGATTTTGGAACATTCATGTGGAACAACAAACACCGAGTGATTTCGAGGAGGTGCCTATTCTTTCTTTCTACTACTCCATTTGATTGGTGAATAATACCAAAATTAGCTAAGAAAGTATTGAAAGTAGTGGAAAAATATTCCTGTGCATTATCGCTACGAAGAATTTGAATGGGCACATTGAATTGTGTTTGAACCTTGGCACAAATGGAGCGGAATATAGAGAATAACTCGGAACGATCTTTCATTAGATAAAGCCAAGTAACCCTTAAGTAATCATCAACAAATGTCACAAAATATCAAAAACCTAATTCGAGGCAACATGTCTCAGGCCTCAAATATCATAATGTACCAACAGAAATGGAGCTAATGCTCGATCACTGATCCAAGTGGGAAAGTGAACACAGTGATGCTTTCCTAACTGACATGGTTCACATTTGAAAGACGAAACATGACTCAAACTAGGTACCAATATCTTCAACTTCTCTAGAGATGGATGACCAAGACAACAATGAATTTGCAAAGGTGAAATGGATACTAAGCAGGCAGTTAGAGAAGCAAATTCTTTGAGATAATAGAGACCATTAGATTCACACCCTTCGCCAATCATCTTCTCTGTCTTCAAATCCTGAATAACAGCATAACTGGGAAAGGATGTGCAGAACAGTTTAAATGTTTAGTGAGCTTACTAACAGACATAAGATTAAATAGAAACTTAACAATATATAAGATGAAGACAAAGAGAACGATGGAATAGGTTGGATGGTTGCGATCCCACTAATTGCAGTAGTAGATCCATTTGCTAAGTTACACTAGGGAGTGGCTTAGAATAACAAAGATTTGAAAACACATGAGATGTCCCTGACATAAGATTTGTGGCACCGAAATCAATAACCCAAGGTTTGGAGGTAGAAGATTTAGGACAGTGGTTTAGATAGGCTGTAGGTTTACCTAATTGAGCAAGAGAAGCAGTAGGAAGAATTGCCTTTTGAGTTGCCTGGTACTGAAGGAATTTGGAGTACTCTTCTGCAGGTAGTGTGATCGTCTTAGGTTTCTCAACCTTTGGCTCCAAATGATTAGTCATCTCCATTGTCTCAACAATAGCAATATTAGCCACTTGAGGTGGGTCACCGATTAAATTCCAACACCATTCACGGGTATGGCCATCAAGCCCACAGTGAGTTCACTTGAGAGGTGGTCCTCTACCACGTTGTCTACCACCACGATTACCTCGTCCACGAAAACTTCTCCCACCTCCATGAATTTCATAGGATTCTGTTAGAAGTGTTGATTTCTCACTAACAGGCACAATGTGGCTTGAAGAGTTGCTAGAAGAAGTACGAAGTACTCGAGCATATGTTTTAGCAAGTGAAGGGAGATCTGCTACCCTAAGATCTGAGCTCTCATTAGCTCAAACTCTGGCTTCAAGCTTGCTAAAAACTTGATAACAACCATTTGTTCTCTCTGTTTTTGCATTGCATAGACATTGGCAGAAATTGGCTGGATAATATTCAACTCTCCATACAAGTGCTTTAACTCAGTAAAATACTCAGTAATAGATTTTTTTGCCTGCTTTAACTTGAAAAATGTTTCAGATACATCATAAACGCATGTGACATCACTAGAATAAAGTAATCTAATATAATCCCATATCTCCTTAAAAGTTTCCAAATGACCACACATATCAGTTATTTCTACCTCCATAGAATTCCACAACAAAGGAACAAGTTGAGCATCTTCACGACGTCACTTCTGATTGTTAGATACTTCTATAAGATGATCCTCCTTGACCCCAAAAGAATAGCTTAATAGCTCTTGACCATTGTAAGTAATTACTACCATTTAACCTACAAGTTGTAATCTATTGAGGAATAAGGGACACAACATCTTTTGACTCCACATTGTCTCCCATGTTTCTTTACACAAAGATCCTCGCACTAACACTTCACAAACTACTATCAAACCCAGAAACATCACAGGTTATGCACTAGAAGCACCAAAGAGAGGGAAAACATCGCACGCTACTTAGCATCAGGGTTTTTGTTGTAGACCAGCACACCAGCAGCAAGCACAATTCTGTCAATACAATTTTCGTATGTCATGGGACAACAATCGAGCATGAAACCTTGTGCAGTCTAGTGCAAGTTCGTACAATGTCCGTACAATGTCCGTACAACACTTCGTTGCAATGAAATTTGATGAGCAAGCAAAACTAGCATGCAAGTATACGTATTGCTCAAGTAATATAATGAATGAGTGAGAGATCGTTCCTACGAGGTTCTAGTTCAATTAAAACTAAGTAATAAACTAAATAATTAAGCCAAGCTAGGCAAATCGAAATTGGATGAGAAATCAAGAAAAGCAATTAAAATAAATTAAAAGTAATTAGAAGAAATTAATCAATTTTAATGATCCTAGGGCTTACAACTTCCCTCAATCCTACTTCTAAATCCAAACCTAATCTCTATATGCAATCGATTATGCTGCTACTATCCTAGGGTTTTGTGTCTCCTTTCCTACCTCTCGGCTTAACAAGAACGTGTTTTTAGGACGATACTAATCACTCTATCTCTAGGCAATTAATATTAAGAAACCCATTGAGTTTGAACCCTATTTTGGATACCTAGGGTGATAAGCTAATCTCTTGATGATTCTCACAAATAATCCCAATCTGTCGGTGTGAATTATCCAAAGTTATACTATCTCTGGCGTAATTACGACTTCATCTCTCGA
Organism: Lagerstroemia speciosa; assembly: GCA_037672795.1. NCBI lineage: Eukaryota > Viridiplantae > Streptophyta > Magnoliopsida > Myrtales > Lythraceae > Lagerstroemia > Lagerstroemia speciosa. The sequence goes on from CM075308.1 coordinate 5,974,690, forward strand.
GTTCATCGAATCTCCTAATCAATCTAATTGGTGGCTAGTCAATCAGAAAGCATTAGGGACGAGAATAATATAAGTAACACGGATGTAATCGATCACATATAAGAGAAAAGGGAAAAAAACTTAGAAAGTAGAAAAGAGTTTTCATTGCTTACCCTAGAAAATAAGGAGTTAGTTCATGATGAAATTAAAAGAGAATGCTAAAAAAAGATTAGAATACACTATGACGAAGAAAAGGAAAGATGAAGGAAAGAAAAACTCTAGAATGGTTCAAAGCCGATCTCTCGATCCCTGAAGTCCTTTTGAAGCACGTCGATCCTCTTCCTCCCTTGAGGTCGTGAGTGACTCGATTTCTTCTTGGTAGCAAAACGAATGTGTAAAAATTGGTATGAAAGATCGTCCATATCCCGTATGCTGCTAGGTCGAGACTTTATAAGGATAGAAAATAAAATATTCTATCTTGCCTAAAAATATTTCCCGGATATCTCTATCCTAAAAATATATTCTGACAAGATATTGTGTTTCCCTCAGTGTAAGTCAAGTGAAATCTACTCTTTTGTGTCCTAATATCTCAGAATATCTTTCATATCGGGTTTCGGGATCTTCAGGAAACCCAGTATTCTGCAAATATTGCAAAATCTTCTATTAGCAAGGGGTCGCTACCCATGACTCTGTACAGCTTTCTGCTTCTGGGAGTTGCAACCCCTCCCTTGTTTCGTCTATCTTCCAGCTTCTGTCCAGCTTGGTTTTGTGGGTACAAGGTTCACATTCTTGGACTGGTTGGTCCATCATAAATACCTACATCAATAAAAAGTCTGGAAATACCAACGTTCTTGGAAGAAAATTCGAATTAATTAATTGTAACTTATTTTACTCAACTAAGGGAAAACAACTAATCATGTATTAAAAACTCATAAAACTCGAACAACTTACTTGAATTTAAGCCCAAAAATATGTTCAAATGAACATATTTATATAATTAACACACCTCCAAACCTAAATTCTTGCCCGTCCTCGAGTAATACAATTAGATCCCTAGCAAGCACACAAAACACACACAAGAATTTCTCCACTAAATCAAAAAGGTTTAGCCCTTTAGAGTTCTTAGGAATGGCTCTTCATCTTCCACCCTATCTTCAATTAGATTGCTCCATACTTTTGATGTCAAAATTTTCTAAAAAAATCTGTCTTAACCTATGTTGTGTTAGTGTAACCACTCCACTAAAGTTCAAGCACCCAATTAGAAACAAAGTTGGTCAAGCACACAATCAAGAGACTTGAACACTCACAAAGACATTGCCTTTTTGCATTTTCACTCGTTTTTTTTCTTTCTTTGGTGGTGCACGACTTTGGGTGTCACGTCCATAAGCTAGGCTCGTGTAGCAATGAATCAATCAATGGCTTCCATCCCAGTTGGTACAATGCATTAGGTTTTAAGATACTCCTATAGATCTATCCTCGAGTTTCGACTAATGGACTATTTTTTCACCACGAGCACATGTCGAGTCTTATTGCGTATACTTTCACACTAAATGCTAAACCTGTACAGTGGTGTTCAGAGCCTTAGCACATCTTTCAATTAAGCTCACATATGCAATTCTATATAATTTTTCTTTGCTACCTCATGCATAAAATTTCTTTTTCTTTTTCTTTTGCTTTCTTTTCTTTGTTTTTTTGGGGTAGGATATCAAAGTTTATGTTCTTGCCTAATCTCATGTGAGCCATCCAACCAAGCAAAATCAAGGGCAATTTCAAGATATCTCTAAAGTAAGAGTGTCGTGAAAATAATGGGGTTCAAACATGATGAAATTTTTTCAAAACACATCCTAAGCAAGTTGCAATCTCTAATTCGATCGAGTTTCAAATTCTTAAGCCACTAATTATCATCACCAAATAAGGGCCAACCAATTCATCATGAGTGGATTAATTCATTGGTGTAATACACCTACTAGCACCCTAAATGCATGCAACCAACTTTACTTAAATGATGAGCAAACAAGCAAGCCAACCAGCAAACACGAAACAAAACTACTACCACCTCTTTTATTAAAGCAATCTCACCCCCAAACCTAAATTGTACATTGTCCTCAATGTAAAGCAAAGAGAAGATTGGAGAAATAAGGAACTTGCCTAGTTTGTTGGTAGTAATGAGAGGTATGATGCATTAGTCCGCTCCTTCCTCGCTCTTCTCCTCCTCTTCTATTGCAATTTAAATTGTTTAGGGTGGTGAGCTAGGGCTATGGGTCGCGACTCTAAAGGCCCTGCACTTTTATGGGTTGGGAGTCGCGACCCAATGGGCTATGCAAGTTGTCTGAATTGGGGGTCATGACCCTAGGCCACGACTCATTGGTGACTGTAGATCTGTTCATGATTTTCCTGGGATCTTCTATTTTTCTTTTTCTTTTTCAACTATACCTAAAAATAATAACATGCATATAAGTCTAAATTGCTAAAATGGAATTGAAAATTAAAAGTAGAAAAACTCTTTGCTTGGGGTTGCCTCCCAAAAAGCGTCGTGTTTTAATTCCTCTGCTCTACTCTTGGTCATATCATCCTCTTTGTCCCTGAGCTGAGGACCCTTTCCAATTGATAGGTTTCCCTTCATAAGCCTTCAAATGCTGTCCCTTCACCTTGAACTCCTCTCTTGTCTTTTGATTCATCAATTTGACCAACCCACAATGGAAGACTCGTACCATTTGGAATGGGCCCAACCAACGTTTCCTTCCTGATAAGAATTTTAAGAAGGAATTATAATAAAGAACCAGTTGACCGAGTTGAAATTCTTTTATGGTGGTCCTCTCATCATGCTTTGTTCGTCTCTTGTGGGAGCTCTTAGTAACTTGTTTTATATCAGGAGGTTTTCCTTCCAAAGTTTAGTGAACTTCTTTAGTATTTTTGAAATTGCGTCCCTTCGCTTCATGTCTTCATGGTGCCTTGCATCATGTGGTTGTCCACTATCTTGAACTTCTTTATGTGTATCATTGGTTTGGATCTCTTGAAAGTATGATTGGTGAACCTATCAACAACATCAATAGAGAAGCATTCATGAGGTTGAGACTCCATAGAACGGAATACATTCAAAGTCACCTTCTTCTTGTCAACCCTCATTGTAAACTCACCTTTTTCCACATCAATTAATGCACGACCTGTAGTAAGAAAAGGTCTACCAAGTATAATTGGGATCTCTTGATCCTCATCAAAATCAAGGGGAAATATAAACTTATCCACTTTAACTAAAAAACATCTTCGATTATACCATGGGGATAAGCCAAAGATCTATCAGCTAGTTGAAGTGTAATTATTGTCGGCTTCACTTCTCCTAATCCTAACTCACTATAAACAGAATATGGCATGAGATTGACACTTGCACCAAGATCACATAGAGCCTTTCCTTCAAGTTTATTACCAATGGAGAAAGGTATTGCAAAGCTACCTGGATCTTTCAATTTTGGTGGCAACTTACGTTGCAAAATTGCACTGCACTCCTTGGTGGTAGCTACGGTCTCATAGTCTCCAAGTTTCCTCTTCTTAGATAGTATCTCCTTCATAAACTTTAGGGTTAATTACCTAGAAAGGCCTGAACTTAAGTGAAATTGCCACGTTTGACACGAACTTTTCCGTGTGACCTACAAAGGCACCAACTTTAAGCCGTTTGTCCCGTTTGGCATGCTCTGTGAAAAATAAGGTTTTTATCCAATGTGGCACATTAAGTTGCTACTTGGCAAATGGTTTCTGGCATGGGCACACCACAGGGACAAGGAGATGCCCAGTCAACTGAAATCAATCTTGTCCCTCAATTGTTGTTTGATAGTTCGAAAATCGAAGGGCATGGACGTCATTTCATTTGCCCAACAAATACCCAAATTAGACCTTAAAAAAGTGTGAATAGTGCGCTACACTGTTGATCATCTTTTTCAAATTCACGAAAGTAAGGACCAGTGGAGAGAGACAGAGAGAGAGAGAGAAAGAGAGTCGCCGCCACACCGGAGCTCTAGCCAACACCCTCCCTTTCCATGCATCCCTTTCTTTCTTGAGCTGCTGGGTTCGTCATTGCTCTCTCCCTACTAGTTTGAGCCACCGTCAGCTGCTCTCGAGCCACCGAGTGCTTGCACGGTTTGCCCTCTAGCCAGAATGATTGTTGAGTTCGACATTGGAGAGAGCATAACAATTGCTATGAGTTCTTTGCCCTTGAGGTTGTCCAAGTTAGAGCTATCATTGAAACTTGCACTACTCACCCTCAAGCTACAATTGTCGTTACCCATCATCGTCCTAGTGTAGTCGCCGAAGGAGAGAGGGTCTCCAAAGGAGAGGGTGTCGCCTGAGAGGGTTGTTGGAAAAGATTAGTGGGGTAGGGGTTAAAGGTAGTAAATGGCAGCGGCGGAGGTAGAGCACCAGTAGCAGCGGAGGTGGAGCACTGCCTAGATTTAATGATTTCTTGGGCAAATGAAATGACAACCATGCCCTTCAATTTTTGAACCATCAAACAACAATTGAGGGGCAAAATTGACATTTTAGCTGATCGAGCATCCCCTCACCCATGTGGCATGCCCATGCCAGCAACCGTTTGCCAAATGAGCAACTTAAAGTGCCAAGTTGGATAAAAATGTTATTTTTCACGGAACTTGCCAAACGGGACAAACGGCTTAAAGCTTGTGCCTTTCTAAGTCAGACGACAAAGTTCGTGCCAGAAGTGGCAATTTCACTTAAATTCAAGCCTTTCTAGGTAATTAACCCTAAACTTTACATAGCTTCGCATTTGTTCAAGAGTTTCGGCAAATGGTATATTAATATACAATTTATGGAACACATCTAAAAACTTACAGCATTGATGCTCATTGTTTGCCCTTTGTGCTCTTTGTGGATAAGGAAGAGGTGGATATGTCATTTCCTTCTTTTCTAGCTTTATCTGGGCCTGCTCAGTATGTTTTGGGTAGTTCTTGTAGCTCTGAAAGTCATCTAAGTCTCGAATTTTGGCTCTGTCATCAGGGGTCAAGACCTTGTTGTTATGGAAAAAAGGGGTCAAAACTCATAACTTCGGTTATCAGGGGTCGCAACTAGGGATCGCAACTCTTCCTCTGCTGCTTCATCCCCTGCTTCTGGTTCATGCTACAGCGTGATTGCTTTTACTTGTTCAAAACACTTACCTCAAGGGTTGATTTCAGCATCCCTTGGTAGTGCTCCCAAAGGTCGAGAATTGATTACTTGAGCCAGTTGACCGATATGAGTTTCCACATTCTGCTTCTGTGATTGCAAGGTAACAATTTAATTAAAATTCAATTGCACAGCAGCATGTATCTTGAGAAGATTGTATAAATTTAATGAAAGTTTCTTCTAATCTCGTGAGGCGATCCGAAGCGCAAGGTTCTTGTTTCTGAGTTGATTGGAACCCCGGTGGTGGCCCAGTTGTTGTTATGGGCATAAGAGAAGTTTGGATGATTTCTCCAATCTGAATTGTATGTGCTGGAGTAGGATTGTTCCTCAGGTTGCCTCCAATGTAGTTGGCCAACTCTTGTATATCTTGTATCGATTCCATGTAAACTAGTCCTTCGGTGGCTCCATAGGTTGGCCCTGCTCCTTGGTTCTTCCATGCCGTTACCTCCTTGAATAGAGTATCCATCTTAGGTGAGAGGGCTGTCACGGCATCTATCGATTGTATTCTGGCCGTTCCATGTCCCGTTGCCCTTTCTAATGCCATTGATAGCCATTAGTGCCATTTCCTCAAGCAATTCATAAGTTTCCTCGGGATATTTATTCATGATCAAACCACCTGCAGCAGTATCAAGAGAAGAGTGACAATTTTCCAATAAACCATTATAAAAAATTTGTACCAGTGTCCAAATCTCAATGCGGTAATGGGGGCATGCTCATTGTAGTTCCTTGAAATGCTCCCAAGCTTCATAGAAAGACTCCATGGGCTATTGTTTGAAGGTTATGATGTCGTTCTTTAGCTTCATTGTTTTGGACGGTGGTAAGTACTGAGCCAAGAACTTCTCGGTTATTACCTCCCATGTGTTGAGCGTGATTGGTGGAAATGATAGCAGCCACGCCTTAGCCTTGTCCCTCAATGAAAAGGAGAAGAGAGACATCCGCATATACTCAGTTGACACCCCATTAAAGTGGAAGATGCCACATATCTCAATAAATTTTGCCAAGTGCACATGAGAATCTTCATTTGGTGCTCCTCCAAAAGAACAAGAAGTTTGAAGCATTTGGATTACTGTTGCGAGATGAGGAAGGGTAATGCATGCAAATATACGTATCGCAGATAAGTAATATAGAGTGAGTAGAGTATCGTTCCCACAAAGACTCTTCTACTAATCACTAGAATTGGCACAACTAATTCTAAGCCAAGTTAATCAAATACGTCAAGTGGAGTGCAAGTAATTAAAAAGGCAGAAAGTAAATAGATAGAAATCAAGTAATAAAGTACTCCTAAGGTTCACAACATCACCAATTCTAGTTTTAAGCAAGAATCCCTCTTTCACACAATTAATTTTGTCATATTATTAACCTAGGGTTCTAAGGTTTCTCCACTTCCATCGTACGCACCTTCCGATGTGATACGAATGTACCTAAGTGAAAGACACTAATCCACTCTATTCCTAGGCGATTAATGTTGAAAGGCCAAACTAAACCAACCCTACATGGCTATCTAGGGTGCTCACCATCTTCCGATGCGCTCGCACGAATAACCTCACCTGCCGGTATAAGCTAACTTAGATTATGCAATTTCTAGCATGACATTGATTCCCTCTCTCGAGGCTCCTCTTTGTCTCAAGTTCGGTCTTGTGGGTGATCAGACAAAAAAAAACATGAAGTACGAAATTGCATAAATAACACCATGGAGGCGTACCTCGACAGAATCATCCGTATGAAAGAAAAGAACTTTACTTAAGACATAGAAAAGGATACATTGATCCCCCTAGGAATCTAGGGGTTTAGTTCAATATATTAGAATGAAATACAAGAGTTGGAAGAGAAAATAACATGATGAAAATAAGAAAAAAAGGGATAGAAGAAACTCTAGATGGTGAAATCGAATCTCTCGATCCCAACTTTATAATTTATTGTTGTGATCCCTTTTTCGTGTCCTTTGATGGTTGCCTTTCTTCCCCTCTTCAACTTTTATTTATATGTATGTATATATCACTTATAAGGGGTGCACCATTATATATAGAGCAAGTATACTTCCTCTGTTCTTGGTCTGGTCAGTGTGGGATAGGAGGTAGTGGGTCCCTGGAATTTGCCTCAGTAGATTGCTGTCCATAGACCGTGGTCTAAGTCTTCTTTGCCAAAACATCTCAGTAGATCGCGGTCAATGGACCGCGGTCTATTCCCTGTTCTTGCGCGCAGTTTTCTTCCTTCGACCATAACTTCCTCATTTCAGCTCTGATTCATGATCCGTTTGATACATTGGAATCATGACTTGACAAGATTTCCGATGACATATTATTTTCCATATTTCTCACACATGGAGGATGAGAAATTCCCTTCGAAAGTTGCTACATCGGACAAGCCAAGTCTTCATCGTCTTTCTGCACATGTTCTTTCTTTCCTGCACATCAAACAACCCCTAGCAGTATCTAATCCATATGTAGAGGTCCGAAAACTATCATTTACAATAATTCAATCCCAATGATGAAAAGTTATGCAATTAACCTTTAAATATATGGGAAGTGGCCTAAAACTTAAGATTCTAGGTCGGGAATGGATAAATAAATCATACGAATTGTCATATCAACAATTACCAATGGTTTGATCTCAAAGGTGTGAGCTTGAACTGGTTGTTTGATGATGCTTGATTGATTCAGAAATTAAGGTTGTGCATACTTGTTAATAATTTTCCGATGCTGGTTCTGGGTACTAATTCACCTCCTTGCTTGAGCTCCTTGGCTTGTCTCCTTCAGGTTGCTCTTTACTCGCTACGTCTCGTATGAAAGGTTCGCTCGAGTTCTGGATTGTGCAGTAGTGGAGTCGAGTTGTGGCGATGAAGCATACAACTTGGGAGGGTACCCAGTGAAAAGAAATAAAAATAACTAGAAAAGAGTACCTAGTCGAGGACAATTGCTTAATATTAAGGTTAGAAATAATTGTAAACTTGATCCCCGGCAACGATGACAAAAACTTGTTGCAATGAAATTTGACGAGCAAGCAAAGCTAGCACGCAAGTATACATATCGTTCAAATAATATAATGAATAAGTAAGAGATAGGTCCCACGAAGATCTAGTTCAATTAAAACTAAGTAATAAACTAAACAATTAAGCCAAGTTAGGCAAATTGAAATTGGATGAGAAATTCTAGAAAAAGCAATCAAAATAAATTGAAAGTAATTAAAAGAAATTAATCAATTTTAATGATCCGAGGGCTCACAACTTCCCTCAATCCTACTTCCGAATACAAACCTAATCTATATATGCAATCGATTATGGTACTACTATCCTAGAGTTTTGTGTCTCCTTACCTACCTCTCGGCTTAATAAGAACATGTTTCTAGGATGATACTTTAGAAAATTTGTCAATTTTGGGCGATTTAAAGTTTATGAAAAAACCATGTGGTGAAACTGTAGAAAGATATTTAGTGAGAAAATAATATGTTTCTTCCCCGAGAGGGAAAATTCATTTTCTTTTGGAGTCAAAGTCAAATTAATAATTAGCGTTTCTTTTGTACTTACCATTGGACAATAGTGCAATGGTTCAAATCTCAGTCCTATATGATTTGGTGAGATTGAAATCCTAAATTCGAGTCCTACTCTAAGTAAAATTGTTATTAGGGTCTTTGGGGTTTGAGCTTTTGCGAACACCGGTTTTTTTGAATTGTACTAGATCTTTGGTGTTACGACATTGATGGGACCAGTGTTATTACTGGTTGTTCAATTTGTCTGATATATTCGCGATTGAGCGCGAAAATTCGAACATTACATAATATGGTGGTTGGATCACTACTACTGCTTTCATCATTTTATAAAGACGATAAAAATGTAAGTATTTACATTTTAAGAAATCATAACTATTGGATAAATGATCCATTGATACAGGAACTTTACCTTAATTCTCAATTCTATTATGAACTTTAATTTTTGATTGAAATGGTCGCGAACTTTCAAATTTTTTTACTTCTACCATCTGTCCAATTTTCCATCACAGAACGGTGGATGACTATTTGTGCTGTAAAGTTGGATAGATTTACCCTCATTGTTCTAATTGCATATGACGAGTATGAGCACCCATTTAAAATTAGGGCACAAAATGAACAAATTAGAGGAAGCTGCAAATGAACAAATACTTCGCATTACAAATATGGTTGGATGTTAGCATTCATTACATCAAGATAAATATGGGTGTGATAGTAAATTTACAAATATTTAACTACCAAATTTTTTTCCTACTTTCCCTTTTTCCCTTATTTCAAACAAATTTTTGTTCAGCTACCTCTTCTTGGTTGACATTTCATCCTTCTTCTTCTCAGATGTGAGAAAGAGTAGGGTGAGATTGACTTTTCACACAATTTTAACAGATATTTATCACTTCTGTTAAGAAACCTAATGGAAAATCAAACGAATGGTAGAAGTGCAAAAAATTTGAAAGTTTGCGCCCATTTCAATCAACAATTGAAGTTTGTAGTAGATTTAGAAATTGAGGTAAAGTTCGTGTATCATGTAATTATTTACTCAAAAATGTTTGCCACAAGTTTTTATGCATATGTTATCATCAAAATTATTTAATTTTATAGATTTAATCTAAAATTTTACATTTTACATTTTTATTTTAATTAAATATTTTATTTTTAAAACATTTTACTAATATTTAATTTCTTAAAAAACTTGTACAATTTTCATTTTTTGTTTTTTTTGAAGTTTCGGACTATCTTTAATTTATTTTCACTTTTAGAATATTTGATTTGTGTTGATTGTATGATTCTAAATTTTTTTTATTTTCTTCAACTTTTCCAGTTTTTAATTTGATTTTTCTAAAAAAATCTAAGGAAATTCTCTTGGATTTTTTTTAAATATTTTCATACTTTCCAGAATTTGCTTTGTACTTTGTAATTTTTCAAAATTTGCTGTGTTGATACCAAGTAAGCGATGGAACGCCTGCATTATGGGTCCTATTTGATAAGAAATCTTCATATGATCATATCTAACTACTTGATGTGAGAAAATCAATTAAATTGTGACAAATAAATACATTAGCATTAATCCATCAACCAATTACCTTAATTAATTATTACTAATAAGCACATTTAAGATTTTTCCTAATAGTCTAAAATTCACGTTAATTGCTAACGAAAACATTAACAATATTAGATGGTGAGGTCCGAGGCCACTTATTAGAGAAACGAGCCAAAGTACTGTTGGTTTTGAAATTATTTCTTAAAAAAGGTACCAATACAAATAGTTTCAATATTACTATTTCTAAAATGCATAATCAATTGGCACTTTGCTAATAACCAAACTGCAGTGTTATTTTGCACTTTCTATTGTTTTTATTTTCAAGGAAAATTTGGTTTGATTATGCTCTTTCAGTTATTTTTATTTTCACAGAAAACTTAGCATCGTTATGTGCTTTCTTTTTTATTTTCACAAAAAAAACTCGGTTTCATCATGCAACTTGGTTTCATTACGGGTATATCCCGGGATCTCTGCACTATGTGAGCGACTCTTTCTCTGATGACATCCTCGATCTTATTCGGACTGTCAAGGGCAAGGATGTCCTCGTTTTCCACTGCACTCTAAGCCAAGTTGCAACAAGAAGCCAAAAAATATCAGCAGCATCTTTGGCTCAAGTTGAAGATCAAGCTAACATGTTAGCCATAAGAATCACATACAAGAATCAATGGAAGAAGCTGTTTTGACACTCTGATGCACAAGACATGGTTTTGTCTGCCCAACAACACAAAAGACCCCCATGATCCAGGGGCCCGCTAAAAGCGTTAAAGACCTCGGCAATCTTGGGGTAAGACTTCTAAGACCTCTGCGACCTAGGGGCACGCTAAAAGCGTTAAAAAAAAAAGAAGAAAAAGTACGTTAAAAGCGTCAAAGACCTCTGCCACCCAGGGGCACGCTAAAGACCTCGGCAACCACGAGGCAAGACTTCTAAGATCTCTGCGACCCAGGAGCATGCTAAAAGGATCCAAGACCTCGGTAATCTCAAAGCAAGATTTCTAAGACCTCTGCGACTCAGGAGCACGCTAAAAGCATTAAAGGCCTCGGCAATCTCAGGGCAAGACTTCCAAGACCTCAGCGACCTAGGAGCACGCTAAAAGCGTTAAAGACCTCGACAATCCCGTGACAAGACTTCTAAGACCTCTGCGACCCAATGGCACGTTAAAGACCTCAGTAATCTCGGGGCAAGACTTCCAAGACCCCTGTGACCAAGGGGCAATATATCAAAGAACCTTATGACCTAGGGGTACTTCTATGACCTAGGGGCACCATACCAAAGACCCCTGCGACTCATGATAGCATATCAAAAGATCTCTACTACCAACGGCACCATATCATAGGCCATGTTGACATTGCAGTGATTTTTAACAGTTTTAGATATCTAAAAATTGAATCTTTGCAGTGAGCTCATCTTAGTAGCACTGTGGAAATTGCTCCAGTCAACATTCGAGTTTGCACTCTTGGAAACAAACAAGAGGATAGATACAGTGTCATATCATTTTCCCGCACCTCTGTTCGCAGGAAAATTAGGGCAAATGATGGGTCCAAGCCCATGGCCTATGGTTTGGCCCAGTTCGCAGCAACGCCTGAGAGGCCCAACTTGCGCTAGAAGTCAGGGAAGATGTAGTCAACTTATCTGGGGAGTGTAACTACCCACTTGCACCACTAATTCCACTGCTGTTAATCCTCCCATTGTAGTACTATATATATATATACCTGCTGTACAATGGAAAAAAAGGGGTTGGTAATCTATTACTAAATATTTGTCTTTTTATTTGTTCGATCTCGATCTTGTTGCCCCAACACTATTATATTTATTTTCACTGCAAACTTGGTTTCATTATGGACTTTCTGTTCTTTTTATTTTCACAGAAAACTTGGTTTCATTATGCACTTTCTTTTGTTATGTTGTTTACTTATAAGAACTAAAAAATGCATTTTAATAATGCACTTTCCTTAAAAGTGCATGTCAATCCTGCGTCTTACTTACAATCATTAAAAAATGCTTTGACTATCAATTTACGTTCAGCCTATTTAGATACATGTCCAAAAAAAAAAAAAGTTTATCACAATTTGTCTAGAACCTATTTAGATATGACTTCTAAAAAAACCAAGTTAAAACATTCATTGAGTAATTAAACCAAGTTTCACTTCCCAAAATAGTAAGTCTATCACAAACATCCATGGTACTATTATGTCTACCTTCTACCCTTTGGTAATAAATTTTGACAAGTGGTTCGTTCATTCCGCTCGAACTGGCTTCCTCTTGTGATGTCTCATCCCATGGATGTGATCTATCTGAGTAAATTCATTGGTTGTATAATGTCCTCAATCTCAGTGTTGTTGTGGGGCAAGTGGAGCAAGTGTAAAATTACCTGATGATGTACAACTTCAGGCATATGGAAAGATAGGACTTCGTCTTGGTAAAGTGGAGGAGAGGGAGGTGGATCTTGAGGCAGAAAAGGAGACCTAGGTGGAGATGCCTGATGACAATCATAACCCCTACCAAAGCCCCATCGTCCCCTATCACGAACTATTATAGCTTGATTAATCTCTAGCTTGTCTTGCTAGCCGGGTTGGTTCGGGTGGAATAATGTTACACCTCCATGGCCTCTAAGTACATGCTTCCCAAGCATAGCATTCTCTTGAGCTTTTGGTATATCTTTACTGTGAAAACGTATGCCTATTTGAACCAAAGTACAGTATATTAACAGCAACATAAAAGTCATTAATAAGATGATGTTATCGAAAGTATGAGTCTAGTTGTTGTGTTTCATCACCGCTTCAAACATTGCTCTGGTTCATTCAATATAACGTTAGGTCCAATCATGGTACCAAACGTAATACTCACTATGTACCTGTTTGGCAATGTGTCATTATACTCCACTGGGATGATACTTTGTTGTCAATTTGCAGCATATGGATGTAAGGGTCATGTCGCCTAATCTAGTCATCATCCCATCTTCCCCCTAATATCGAGCCAATGGAGTCCTGGCACAGTGTCACATGGAGTCGGTATCCAATGGATAGCAGCAAATTGGCGAATGACTTGATCTAGGAGGTTTCACTCCAATATATTAAAGAATATAAGAGGCATTAGAGCACATCAAATGTCACGGCCCTTAAGACAGTAATTGGGTAAATGGTTGTTGATATGACAGTTCGTATGATTTATTCATCCATTCTCGACCTAGAATCTTAAGTTTTAGGCCACTTCCCATACATTTAGAGGTTAATTGCATAACTTTTTATCATTGGCATTGAATGGTTATAAATGATAGTTTCCAAACCTCCACATATGGAGTAGATACTGCTGGGAGTTGTTTGATGTGTAGGGAAGGAAAGAAGAGGTGTAGAAAGATGATAAAGACTTGGCTTGTTCGATGTAGCAATTTTTGGAGGGAATTTCTCATACTCCATGTGTGAGAAATATGGCAAATAATATATCATCAGAAAGCTTGTTGAGTCAAGAGTCGAACGCATTAAACAAATCCCAAATCGGAGCTAAAACGAGGAAGTTATGGCCAAAGAAAGAAAACTGCGCGCAGAACAAAGCAACCGCGATTTATGGAAAACGTATCACTAAACCGCAGTCTACTTAGAGGATTCAGCGAAAAAAACTCAGACCATTTGAAAGAATGGTGGGACCCACACACTCCTATTCCACACTGATTAAACCAAGAAAAGAGGGAGTGCAAATACTCTATATATAGCAGTGTATCCGTTACATACATATATATACACACATATATACATACATATAGACGAGAGGGGAGATAAAGGCAACAACTACGGAACGAGAAGAGGGGTCGTGATTGTAAAGTCTCAAAGTCGGGATCGAGAGCTTCTATCCCTTTTCTTCTTGTTTTCATAATGTTGTCTTCTCTTTTAACTCTTGTATTTCCTTTTAGTATGTTGACCTAAACCCCTAGATTCCTAGGGGGATCAATGGATCCCTTTTCAATGTTTTAAGTAAGGTTCTTCTTTCATATATACAATTCTGTTGAGGTACGCCTCCTAGGTGTTATTTATCCAGTTTCGTACTTCATGCTTTCTTTTGGATTGATCACCCACGAGATCGAACTTGAGACAAAGAGGAGTCTCGGGAGAGGGAATCCATGTCATGCTAGAAATTGCATAATCTAGGTTAGCTTATGCCGGAAGGTGAGGTTATTCGTGCAAGCGCATCAGAAGATGGTGAGCACCCTAGATAGCCATTTAGGGTTGGTTTAGTTTGGCCTTTCAACATTAATCGCTTAGAAATAGAGTGGATTAGTGTCTTCCGCTTTACATTCGTATGACATCTGAAGGTGCGTACGATGGAAGTGGGGAAACCCTAGAACCCTAGGTTAATAACATGACGGAATTAATTGTGTGAAGGAGGAATTCTTGTTTAAGACTAGAATTGGTGAAGTTGTGAACCGTGGGAGTTCTTTATCAACTGATTTCTGTATGTTTGCTTTCTATCTTTTTAATTACTTACACTCTACTCAACTTATTCGATTGACTTGGTTTAGAATTAGCTGTGTCAATTTTAGTGATTAGTAGAAGAGTCCTCGTGGGAACGATACTCTGCTCACTCTGTATTACTTGTCTGCGATACGTATACTTGCGTGCATTACCCATAACCATCTCGCAACAATGACTGATGATATCATGTGAGTATGACATCCATATAATATGTATATGATACATTAAATTAGTATGCAATGATATGTACTATGAAAATTACAATCAATATATAATCCATCTTACTTGTTGAGGTGTTTGCATTTTGAAATACATTTGCATGGGCAAAAATGAACAATTCCACATATCTCACCATTTTCACACCATTGAACATATCAAACTACATGAGCCTTCAATAAGAGAATTATACTTCATTACATGGTTTGTAATCACCTCAAAAAAAAAAAACAACTATATTAAAGAACTACTATAGAGTTGCAATAAGTTAGGATATTCTAGCACAAATTGACTTCAATCGAACAACTACTAAATTTAGACAAAATATCTTTGCGGTCTTTCATCGAATAGTTAATATGCAAGAATATTCTAGCACTAATTGACTTCAATCTAAGGGCATTTCAACTCAAACACTGTGATAACGGTTGTAATTATGGAAATTAGCAATGAGAGGCCACAAATCAAGTTAGACACATCACAAGCAAGTTAGAAAGAGAGAAACCCGAATCTCAAGTAGGAAGCTTCAAGTAGAAA